>QFDD01002452.1:0-21572 GCA_006871305.1 Vachellia collinsii | reverse complement strand
AATTATCAAGTCTATTTGTCTCTTCCATGGTTTGAATTTGTATTATATATATTTTTACAATAATTATCAGTAGATTCTTTCTAACCCAATGGTAATGAGCTGGTTATTGATATGTGATTTATCTACGCACATATCTTAATTATTAAATACTATAAATATTATTTTTATTATTAAATATTATTTTTATATTATATCTATATATTATTTATAATATTTGAATATATATATATGGATACATCTTCATTAACGTGTATATATTAATATAATATCTATGATATTATTTTTGAATAAATTAAAATATTCATAAAATTAATATACTATTATTAATTTAACACATCAATTTTTATTTATATATTTAATAAATGAGTTAGATTACAAATATTTGTTGATATATGATATTAAAAAAAATAATTTGTGTAAGATAATAAAAAAGAACGCCAATTATAGAGTAAATCATATATATTGATAATTTTTTAAAAAAATTTATTTTTATTTTAAAATGGTGTTAAAAAATCAATTGACCTCATATAAGTATACTAAATATAATTTATACATACAGCAAATAAGAAATTAATATAAATATAATTACAAGTTTATTGGTAAATATTTATAATATGTTTTCAGTTTTTAGTATATTTATTAACTAATAATTGTCATTATTATTCATATCATGTTTTAAGATTGTATTAAAAAAATTATATAACATGATATAAATATCTGGTTTTGACCAAAAGTGGGATTATATTTAATATCTTTAAAATAAGGTTATGTTGGTAGAGGTTTGAGAGCATATAAAGAATCACATATTATTTAATATATTAGACAAGTCACATTTTATGTTACTTAACATTTGGTAAATTGTATTTTCATTAAAATGACTTAAAAAGTCTCTTTGAAGCTATAATAATACATCAGAAAGGGTTGGCAAAAAAAAAAATAATACATCAGAAAGGACATCTTCTCAGAGTAATAATCGTAATGTGATGTTCTACTGAATTAAGTTGAAACTTTTTGTGACGGATCTAAATGTATTGGAGGAATTCTTGGGTGCACCTGGAGCACTACGGAACTTGTGCTCTGACCAATCACATCATTCCAATTTAAAAAATAAAATCTTACCTGGCAGCCTAGGTGTTATTTCTTTTAATTAATTATTTTAAATTTTCCCATCACCATCTCTCTCTTCCTCTGTGATTCCCGCCTTCTGACCATCTCCTCCCAATCTCGGACCTGAGACTCGCCCCCCTCCTTATCTTTCTCCAATCTTAGGCGTCGCTTCGTTTTCAGGTTTGGAGAGGTTGGAGTGAAGAGCATGTAATGTTGGTTCACATCAGTTAGAGTGATGAGAGCCTCAAGCTGGGAAGCTCTCCAACGATAGCTCTGATTTTTTTCCAAATCGAAGGCAGCTCTCACTCTGCTCACCATCGCCAACGCCTCTTCCTGATCGAACTCAGTGCCTGCTGATCTTAGTCGCCACATTCAACTATGATGCTTCATCCATCATCTTATTAATAAATAGGCACGATAATGGAGCATTGCCTTGTGTTTTTTCAGAATAAAGTATTGATCTTATTATTCTGATGGCCTTGCTTTGTCTTTTGCTTCGGCGCATATGGCTACTTATCATTCCCCTCTATGCAATGTTCTTTTGCATTTTTTGTATGATTGATAATGGCGGTTTTTTTTTCCCAAAAAGATAGAAGCTGAATGAAGGAGAAGGAAGGGGGGGTCACAGATCGGGGATTGGGAGGAGATGGTCAGAAGGCGTGAATCACGGAGGATGAGAGAGATGGTGATGGGAAAATTTAAAATAATTAATTAAAAGAAATAACACCTAGGCTGTCAGGTAAGATTTTATTTTTTGAATTGGAATGATGTGATTGGTCAGAGCACAAGTTCCGTGGTGCTCCAGGTGCACCCAAGAATTCCTCAATGTATTGACCTTTTGGTTTCAGATGATCTTGATTTGTCATTTGAGTCCTCAATTTCACTCAGAATTTTCATGGAAAACGATAAACGGTTGCTTAATCCAATATGAATGATCTTGATCAAGTATACATTAGAGGATGATTTTGTAGATGATTCAAAACACATGAAACGTTAAGTATGAATGGTTGGATTATTGATTAGATCTTTCAATCATCACCATATTTGTCTTCTTCAATTTTGAACATGAGAGAGAGAGAGAGATAAATTATGGTAGGAAGATACATATATACAAACATCATAATAAATTCATATAACAATTTTTTTTAAGCATAAAACATGTGAAAATGTAAACTGATTACCTTATCTATTTCATTTTCATCAATAACATGTTTAATATTATGACATGTTGAATATTAAATTTAAACAAAAATTACATTCTTTGTTAATAAGAAAATTGCTGTTGAAAGTTTGTTTTTTAACATCTTGTCTAGTGGTGGGGCAAAAAGTCACGTTGAAAGTATTGCTGTCAGAGACGATTGAAAAAAGTTAACGCTAAAAGTATGGCCTTCAGCGGCAACTGAAAAGAGTCATCGCTGAAAGTTTGACTTTGAGCAGTGATGGACAAAGTCACCATTGAGTCTTGCCCTCAACAGTGACTGAAAAAAAATCTTCGTTGAAAGTCTTGCATTTAGCGAGGATAGAAAAAGTCATCGTCGAAAGTATGACATTATAAGATGACTGCAAGAATTCATCTATGAAAGCCTGACCTTCAGCAGTGATTGAAAAGTCGCCTTAGGAAGTATGACTTTCAACAACGACTTACAAAACCATGGCAGAAAGTATGACTTTTAGGGGCAATTGACAAAGCTGCTATTGAATGTTAGATTTTCAGCAGTGACTTTTTTTGTCACCATTAAAAGTCATCGTTGAGAGTCTTGTTTTTTGCAATGCTATTAGTACCGTTGGTCTAAGATCTCAATGTGTTAGTTCCATTGTCATTGAATTATGTGTTCTCTAGTGAATTAAGTGTTTTGTACTTGAGGATTCCTATAATACCCTTGTTTTATCCCATTAACATACCTAGGGGAAGCATTTAGAACCACCTTAGTTGGCCATAACTCATGAAAAATGAAGTTTGAAAATTTTTGTTTTTTTATTACTATTCATAACACTATAAAAATAACCTAAACTTTGAAAAATCATAATTAATTGTAGGAAAATTGAAATTGATTGATTGATATAAGATCGAAAATGGATAGGCTAGAAATAAGTGTGAGAATCGAGACGATGATTGTAACTAGAACCTTAAAAGAACCTGTCTCTTACAATCCTAACCATAAAGACATCACAAGGATGATCAGCCATTGATATTGTCAGAGTATTCGCATGAGAATACGAGGATGCAAGCAAAGCTCACAAGAGAATATAATTCTCAAAACAAATGTTATTCAAACCTATATAAAGGCCTCCATAGAATGCTCTAGAATGCGAAAACCTAATCCATAGACGCTATAATGATGCCTTTATGATGATTGATTGATCTAATTGGCACCATTCAAGTCTAAAGAAATAAGGAAACTACTTAAACTTGAAGTAAAAGACAATATTTGACCAAATGACCTTATTTAATGCAAACAAAAAAAGAAACTAATCAAAAATGAAATTGCATATGATTTGGTACATTAGGATGTTTTCTATATGCTTCTTGAGTGATTTTGGACGTCACTTATGTTCCTCCTCCGAGGCACATACTTGTCACATGGTATTTTAAGTAAATTCTTCAATATGGACTGCACACGGCCCTTGTACGTCATCTTGGACTCCTTCCATGCTTATGTTACACCAATTTCATGGATCTTCATGCTTTTCCATGTGCTTAAGCTTTCATGGCTCATGAAAGTATGCATATGGGCCTAAATAAGCATGGTTAAGGTCCAACTACACCCTCAACATATATACTAACATCATGGGTCTTTATTATAGCTAATTGAAGCTCAAATATTATTTCTTGAGTTATATTGATTGGGTTAAACTTCTCTTGCCTTACATGGATATCAAGGTTGACATGTATGATGTCACCTTAGTTGCCATATAAGATGCCATTTAACATGCCTTTTGTACCCTATTAGATTCTAAGTTCTATAGGAAAAAAACTGGATAAACTTGAAAGGCAAAATAAGTTTTGGATAGTTTTACTTCAAAATAATGCCCAGTTTTAATTTCAAAAGCTACTGTTCATTTTGTCATTTTCTATTTTTCAGTATTTTTACCCAAATTTGGGAATTTATATCTCTTAGCGTGGTTATTGGATTCAAGCAAACTACCACTCATTTTAAAGAGAAAATTCAGATCTATTTGATTGTAAAATATCACATCCTAACTCACTCGATTGCTTCACAACGAGAAGTTTAACTTTCAGCCCAATTTTGTTGACTTTTATCCCCCTTTTTGTTCATTCTTAGTCCTAATTGAAGTACAATTGTTTTAACTTGTAATATAAATGCCTTTGGAGCATATTGAACTATTCTGGTATGCTTGAATATAAATCTAGCACTACACATGCTAATAATCATAAACCACACATAAACCCTTATGGGTGTTTACAACTTTTAAATGATCATCAAATACTTACCAAACATCCAAGCATTCTCCTTCTTTCTTCTTCTCTTCTTGGATAAAGGTAGCCCTAGGGTTTGGTTACATTGGTTGGGTAAGATTGTTGGGAATCTTAGTAGCATAAGCTACTATTATTCAATCACATACATGCATTTAAAAACATGATACTTGCTCATAACTTATTTGACATTGAAATATTATGTATACCTTATGTGTCACACAACACAACATAGACCAAGTCAACATTGCATAAAAGCAATCCTCATCATATCATAACCTTATCATCCAAACCATGGCGTGTTATCCAAATCATAGTAAAGCAAGTAATCATGCAGTAAATACTATGAAATGTAATTACAACAATAATTGCTAAGCTACCTTTTTCTCCTTGATTTTTCTTGGTCCCTTGCTTGTCAACTCTTTCCTTAATGTCCAATGGTCCTAGATAAGATCACATAAAGGTTACTAACTCATTTGAACCATTATACCATCACTTCTTTATAACTATTATTAACTTGACCTCTTTAACTTTAACTTTACACTTTTGCATCGATGGGTTTCAAAATTTATCTAACATGCTTCTACCCTATTATTTTGTATATAGATTCCATTTTTAAGCTCAAATAGATTAAAAGAAATCTCCTTGCCTTTCAACTACTCAAAATAGCAACTTAAGGGAGTTGTTCCACAAAATTCCAATCTTTGTTTCTAATGCTTCCAAACTTGGTTTCTCACTTATAACCTACACAATTTTTCATTTTAAACTCAATGGAAGCATCAAAATTATCAAAAACATATTCCTTCTCCCATTTTCCTTGCAAGATGAAATAGTATAAAAAAATTGCAATAGGTCTGATTTTCAATTTCTACGATCACACACATGCATGTAATCTTTCCTAAACCATTTCTCATCATTAAACAACATAAAAAAACACTCCTCCCCCTGCGTAAGAGATTTCGTCCAGCAACCCAAAATCAAGGGTTTGTTGCCAAAAATTCAATACAAGCTCAAATCAACTCAACCCAAATATCAACAAGTTGCAAATTAAGCATATAATTGATTTAAACTACTTACCACTTCCAGTTTTTACTCCTCTTGATTTCCTCATTCTAGCCCCTTTCAAAACCCTCTCTTGCACTCTTCCACAGCACCATAGAGAAAAATACACCAATTAAATGGAAGCTTGAGGGTAGAAGCTTGATAAATGGGAAGATTTCATACCAAAATTACACTTTACCTCTTGATTTTGGCTTGGATCTTGGCTCTTCTCTTTGTTCTTCACCAAACCTTGTGGCCCTCTCTTCTTGTTCTGCAGATTTGGTCGACTAAATGGAGCCTTCAAGTGTCTTAGACACTTAAAAATTAAGATTAGAAAGTGGGACCCATAACTTGATATGATAAAATAACTTTCTGCTGATAATTTACACTATATGGATATAAACTCTTCTTACTTTTGGTCTTTAAATATGATCATGTCAAGTGGTGAAATCTAAACCCTTCGTCCATTGCTTGGCTTCTCTTGAAAGCTTCCTTGACTTTCGTTTGTTTTTCCTTGGCTTGGTAACCAAGCAAAGATGTTTCAGGAATTCTCTGATCACTTGCTCTGTGTAATAAATTCCCATTTATTTAGAGGTAGTTCTCCAATTTTTCTCCACCTCAAACTCTTTCTAGAAAATCTCTTAATAAATTTTCTTCTGGAGCCTTTTCTTTTCTTTTCTTTTAGGCAAATTGATTCTGACTTTATCATGGGAATACTTTTATAAAATACTACAGTTCCTAAGCTATTTTTCCTTATTTTGAAACCAAATATTTGAGGCCTCTAGATATTTTAAATCATTATATTTTGCTAATCATTTATTAAATATACAAATATTAAATAACATTTAAAATCCCGTAAAGATTATTTTTATTAATTTAATCTAAACTGGGCCTCAATTACTTATCAGTGAATTTTTCTTTATCCTTCAGTGATAATTTTTTGATATTTTGGTCAAATTCCAAAGTACTCTTTGACTTCTTCAAATTTTCCAAAATACCCTTGAATTTACAAAACAACAATGTAGTCCTAAGAATTTTGAATTTACACTTAGATCGAAATTTCAAAATAACACTTTAATTTTTTACTTTTCAAAATGACATTTTAGTCCTTTACTTTTTTCAAAATGACCATATTTAGAAAAAGAGCAAGAAGAAGAATACCTTAGCTTAATTTCTTTACAACACTTGATGGTTTATACCACCAAAAACAGATTTGTTATTCACCTTGGTAACACCAAAACCTTGACTGAAAAATTCAACCACCAACATTGAAGCTATTCTCTTAGAATTTAGAATCAAAATTCGAGATCATGAACCCCCCCCCATTTTGATTTCTATAATCAATAAATCAACATACAAGCTTCAAACAGCATGCATATGCTCATGTTCATATTCTTATCCATGATCAAGTTATTTAAATTGCCTACTGTCACCAACTTTCAAAGGAAACTCATGTGCCCTATTTTCTGTTCCCTATAGAACCTAACAAACAATTACATGCAACCAATAATTTCAACTAAAACAACCTCCAACACCGGCATTCCACTTTAAACCAATAAATCCTCATTCTTTTGGCCAAGGTACTGTTCATGCCTTATGGGTCTTTATAACCAATAAAAAAACCCACAAGCAAGAAGAAGAAATTGGGGAGAATTAGCGAAGAAAGCCATATAAAGAGATAGGCTTAGCGGCACTGTTGAGATGAGAGAGAGGCTTGGAGGTTATTGCTTTGCTCGGTGGTGTGTCGGGCAAGGAGAAGGCTTTGAGTGGAAGAGGAGGAAGTGGTCTAATAGTAAGGAAGAAGATGAAGGCTGATTGGGCATCGCTAATATAGCCATATTAACACAGGTGGGTCAAAGAGGAGAATTAACGGTCAAAATTAACTCTTCTAATGGATGAGGCGATTTTGTTACCTTTTTCACACTTTCAGGGTAAAAATGCTCCTTAAAAACTTCTGGATACCTAGTGCACCTAAGTGAAAACTTCTGGAATAAAAATGGACCTTATTCTTTTAGTTTAGGCCACAAGATCATCATCATCAATCATATCAATTTGGATTCTCTACCTTCATAAATTTCACAGCATCGTGTGATTAGAGCCGGAAAAACAGATCGAATCTATCAGATCAACCGGATTAAACCCATTTGAATGGAAAGTCAAACTTGTAAATTTGAGCTCGCAGAAGAAATCAAGTCTAAAAGGATCGACCCTATAGAATCTAGGGCATAAAAGGACAGGCTCTACATAATCGAAGGCAAGCCGCACGCCAAATATTTTTTTTGTGTTATTTAGAAAAAAGAATAAATCACAAAAAGTCAAAAGCCAAACCATCTCATAGAAGGAGCAGCATTTTATCAGAGTAGCAGACACATTGACACACTCTTCCACCCTTTCACTTGATCACTCCCTCACCTTCAGTCTCTCAATGGTTCAATCCCTCACTCCACTCCTCCAGTGACTCCATTCCGTCCTTCTCGGCGTCTCACTTCGATAGCTCCCAGCGGTAGAGAAGCAACAATGGTGTCATCACTAAGATCTATTGTGGAGAACCATATTATGTAGCTGAGAGAGAGAGAGAGAGAGAGAGAGAGAGAGAGAGGTGACTCTTGGAACCATAAGGAGGATGATCCAGGTATGGCAAACGCCTAGTTTCTCCGGCTCTCCTTCTTAATTTCTCTTTCAATCCTTCGATTCTTCTCAGCTTCTCCTTCGATCCATCCCTTTTCTTTTCTTTTCTTTTTTACTAGCTCTCCTACTTCTAAAACCTGAAAATGGTGTTGTGTGATTTATTTCTTTCCCAAATGATTTAAATTCAAGTATTTGTTATTGTATGGTTGTTTATAGCAAATTTTTTTACAAGTTGGATGGTATTTAAGCAAGGATATTGTTTTAGCTTTTCCTAGATACAGGTGTAAAAAAGGTTTTTAAATAGGGATATTGTTGTTTTAGCTTTTCCTATTAGACATGTATGTATAAAATGAGGCTTTTAACTTAAATAGGCTTCAGGCTTATAGGCTGGCCCTTGGCATGACCTTTCATGGGTTGGGTTTTGCAAAATGGGAGTTTTTTAGAATGCAAGCTTAAATGGATAAGCCCATTTAAGCCCGAGTTCGTGACAAGCCGATACTGTAGGGTCAGACTGACCTGGATTCCCAGTTCTACCACATGTAGAGGCAAGGGGATACAATTGTAAGATTTATGTCCCACTCTCTTTTTTGTTGAAAGTTCAACAATATAAATTATATTTTGGGAAAAGAGCATCTAGCACCATAAATGGGTGCAAAATTGTATACAATGATTCAAAAATGGTTATAAAATGCCACAAGCATTTAACTAAATTCAGAAATCAATTATTTTTTAAAATTTATCCATTTGGAGTTGGAAATGGCACATCTTGTTTAAGGGATAGTTTAGAGTCAGAAAATGAAAATTTTTCACTGTCTCAAAATTTTGTATAAACAACCACTAAGGATTAAACTTTCTCGACGATTCGAGAAATCAACATTATTTTTCAAAATTCATCAATTTAGAATAACAAAAGTCACACCTAGATAAAAGACTAAGCATTTCCTATTCATGACTTAACGGTGTTAGACAAAATTAACGTTTGTGGCATTTAGATCCATCTTTGAATCATTGTGTGCATTTCTGCACCAAAATATTGTTTATAGTGCCATATACTTCTTTCATAAATAAATATACGGTATTTTTAAACCTTTACCCATTTTTTTTACTAGTGTGGATTGGAGCCTCTCATTTTTTTTTCTTCCTTGTTTACTTTGTTGGATCAACGTCTAAACCATGTAGATTTGCCTTTTGTTTTATAAAATTATATTATCAACTGTTAATTCAAAATTCAAGTTGTTAAATTTTGATATGAATAATCTAATACTAATAAAGGAATAAAAAAATTAGTTTGCATTGAAGTCAAATTTGGACTATCCTGGCTAGAAAAGGCAAAGAAGGAAAGAGTATTCAAAGGGAAAATTAGAGGTTCCTTTCCATGTGACAAAACAAAATATATTTTTCAATCATATTGCTAGACTAATTGATTAACCCTATCAAGAACATATATAATTTTTCTGCAATAACGAATGTCATATTCTATGAATCTCACACTGCATGTGCCACCCATCATGTGTGTATGAGATATGCTCTCGCTTTGAATTAATTTTGGCTTGTAATGATTGATTTATCTGTGCACCAAGTTTGGTTGATTAATTTCACTTGTAGTTAGCATTAAAATTTATATCAAATTTATATTGACTTAAGAAATGTGTTGTTATCAAATTCACTAATAGTTCCTTGTGCCTACACTAAAAGGTGGATGTTTTACCAACACCGATTGATATAAGATTGAAAAAAGATCGGCTAGAAACAAGTGAGAAAATTGGGACGATGATCGTAGGTTGGACCTTAAAAGAACCTGTATCTTACAACCCTAGTCATAAAGACACCACAAGGATGATCAGCCCTTGATACTATCAGAGTATTCGCACGATAATACGAGGATATAAGCAAAGCTCACAAGAGAATATAATTATCAAAATAAATGTCATTCAAATCTAAGAATTTAATACAAAACCCCTTTATAATGGCTACCACGAAACATTCTAGAATACTAAACCCTAATCCACAAATATTATAATGATGCCTTTATGATGATTGATTGATCTGATTGACACCATTCAAGCCTAAACAAATAAGGAAACTACTTAAACTTGAAGTAAAAGACAATCTTTAACCAGACGGCCTTATTTAATGCAATCAAAATAGGAAACTAATCAAAAATGAAATTTCATCTGAGTTGGTGCATAAGGATGTCTTTTAGATGCTTCTTGGAGGCTTTTGGATGTCACTTATACTCCTCCTCTAAGGCACATGTTTGTCACATGATGTGTTAGGCGAATTCTTCAATCTAGACATTGCATGGGCCTTGTACAAAAACTTGTAGAGCTTCTAACAATATAATCACCATTCTTGGGCTTTTGTTGATCATATTAAAGGATACCTCTTCCAAATGCATGGGCTCTAACTCTTTAAACTCTGTTATAAGGCAATTCAAGGTTTCCTTCATAGCTTTAGTCCTTACTCTTGTCATTGGGCTTCCAATGCCTTGTAATGGGTCTTTTGGGACATTGGACCTCCGTCCTTGAGCTTGGGTTTCTTGCTCCATGCCTTGTTCTTTATTTGAAGAACCATGACCCTTCATCATTCCCTCCCTGCTCAAAAGGATTCATCCTCGAATCTGCAACATCAAGGAGAGATAAGTCAGTAACATTAAAGGTAGCTCTAACGTTGCCATAGGAGCTGGGTAAATCTATTTTATAAGCATTGTCATTTATTTGCTCCAAGACTTGGAAAGGGCAATCTCCTCTTGATTGCAACTTAGATTTCCGTTGTTCAGGAAACCTCTCCTTTTGCAAATGTACACAAATCCAATCTCCAAGTTCAAAGACAACCTTTCAGCGACCTTTATTAGCTTGCCTCGTGTATTGCTCATTCTTTCATTCAATGTTGGCTCTCACGTTAGCATACAATCCCTGAATAAACTCAGCCTTTTTCTTGCCATCAAGATTAGCATGTTCGTTAATAGGCAAAGACAATATATCCAAAGGAGAAAATGGATTAAAGCCATAAACAATCTCAAATGGAGAGAAAGAAGTAGAAGAATGAACAGCTTGATTGTATTCAAACTCAATGAGGGAACCAATTTACCCAATTCTTCAAGTTCTTTTGAATTATTGCACGCAGCAAGGTAGTGAGTGTTCGATTAACTAACTCAGTTTGCCCATGTGTTTGGGGATGTGCCACAGTAGAAAACAACAACTTAGTCCCTAGCTTACTTCATAAAGTCCTCCAAAAATGGCTAAGAAACTTTACATCCCTGTTACTCACAATGGTTTTAGGCAATCCATGAAATTTAACAATTTCCTTAAAGAACAAGTCAACAATATAAATAGCATCATTTGTTTTAGAGCATGCAATGAAATGTGCCATTTTGTTAAATATATTAACCACAACAAAGATGCTATTCTTTCCAGACTTAGATTTTGGCAAGCCCAACACAAAATCCATAGATATATCTACCCAAGGTTGAGAAGGCATAGGTAGAGGGGAATACAACCCATGGGGTTGGACTTTAAACTTTGCATGCCTACATATCACACATTTAGCACAAGCATACACATCATCTTTTTGGATACGAGGCCAATAAAAGTGTTCATGCAAAAGAGCTAAGGTTTTATCAACACCAAAGTGACCCATCAAACTACCACCATGAGCCTCATTGACAAGTAATTCACGCAAAGAACATTTGGGAATGCACAATTTATCTTTCTTAAAAAGGAATCCATCACACCTATAATAATCATGCAACCCATGTTTTTCACAAGAAGACCACATTTTAGAAAAATTACAATCAGAGGCATACAATCCTTTTAATAACTCAAATCTAATTAATTTAGCATGAAGAGAAGTAAGAAGAGAATACCTCCTAGAGAGAGCATCAGCAACAACATTCTCTTTACCTTGCTTATGCTTGATCACATATGGAAAGGTCTCTATGAACTCTAACCAACGAGCATGTCACTTGTTAAGCTTACCTTGAGACTTTAGAAACTTCAAACTTTCATGGTTAGAATGAATAATGAACTCACGTGGCCATAGGTATTGCTGTCAAGTTTCCAAAGTTCTTTTCAAAGCATAGAGTTCCTTATCATAGGTCGAGTAACTCAAAGAAGCTCCACGTAATTTCTCACTAAAGTAAGCTATAGGCCTAGAATCTTGCATCAATACAGCACCAATCCCAATTCCAGAAGCATCTCATTCTACTTCAAAAACTTTGTTAAAATCAGGTAAACACAATAGTGGAGCATTGGTTAATTTTTCTTTCAAGGTGTTAAAAGCTTTTTCTTATGCCTCACCCCATTTAAAAGTCACATGCTTCTTGACAAGCTCATTTAGTGGTGTAGCAATAGTTGAAAAATCTTTAACAAATCTCCTATAGAAACTTGCTAAGCCATGAAAGCTCCTAACTTCATTAGCATTTGTTGGGGTTGGCCAATCTCTAATAGCCTTCACCTTTTCTTCATCCACACGGATCCTTTGGGCACCTACAATAAAGCCAAGAAACACAACAGAATCCATGCAAAAGGAACATTTCTAAAAATTTGCATAAAGGCTATTTTCCCTTAGTGTTTGAAACACCTCACGCAAATGCATAACATGATCATCCATAGTTCTACTATAAACAAGAATATCATCAAAGTAGACAACCATAAATTTTCCAATAAATGAACAAAAAACATGATTCATTAAGCTCATGAAAGTACTAGGTGCATTAGTTAACCCAAAGGGCATTACTAATCATTCAAACAACCCAAACTTAATTTTGAATGTTGTTTTCTATTCATCTCCCTCTTTCATACGAATTTTATGATAACCACTCCTAAGATCAATTTTAGCAAATAATGTAGCACTGTGCAACTCATCTAACATGTCATCTAATCTAAGAATGGGATAGAAATACTTAATCGTTATTTTGTTGATGGCCCTATAGTCAATACACATCCGCCATGAACCATCTTTCTTGGGCATAAGGAGCATTGGAATAGCACATGGGCTCAAGCTTTCCCTTACAAAGCCTTTTGCTCATAAGCTCATCAATTTGACGTTGAATTTCCCTTGTTTCTTCAGGATTAGCTCTATAAGCGGGCTGATTAGGTAGGGAATCTCCAGGAATGAAGTCAATTCTATGCTCAATTCCTCTCAAGGGAAGAAGCCCATCTGGTATCTCATCTGGAAATAGGTCACCGAATTCCTGCAACAAAGACACAACACTAGAAGGAAAACAGGGGTTAAACTCGTTAGTAGAAAAATAAGGATCCTTGCACACAAGCACCAAGGCTTGCTCACTTAATAATGCTCTTTTAATCTCACCTTTTCTAGAAAATAAACTCTCTTTCTTTTCCTCTTTTCTCTCATTTTCCTTTCTGTTTTTTTTCTTTCACTCTACTTTCTTTCTTTTGCACTCTTTTTTTCACACAAAATATCTTTTTTTTTTTGCGTTCTCGTTCAATCCTCACTTGGTCTTCATAAGCTTCTTTTGGCCTAAGAGGTTTCAATACAATGATTTTAACATTAAAGGGTAAAGAATAACAATTCTTATAGCAATCATGATGTGCCCTACTATCAAATTACCATGGCCTTCACAAAAGATGCCCTGCAAGCATAGGGATCACATCACATAGAACTTCATTACGATAATTTCCAATAGAAAAGGAAACTAGAACTTGCTTAGTGACTTTAGCTTCAGCACTATCATTCAACCATTGCAATTTATAAGGCTTGGGATGCTTCATTATAGGCAAATCCAACTTATCAACAAGTAAGGTACTAGCAACATTGGTAACACTACCACTATCAATAACCATGCTACATACCTTATTCTTGATGAAGCATCTAGTATGGAAGATGAGCTCACGCTACTCTTGCTCATTATCTTCCTTTGGTTGCATGTTGAGAGCTCTCCTAGCCACCAATGCTTTTCCTTTAACAGGCTCAGCTATGTCAAACTCCAATTCAGAGTCAATCACCAAAGAGGGCATGTCATCATCACTTTCATCACTAGAATGAACACTGTCATACTTGTCATTATCTTTGACAATCATAGCTCTTTTATTGGAACATTGGTAAGCAATATACCCCTTTCCATGACATCTAAAACATTGAAGAGAAGAGGTCCTATTAGAAGTGAAAGTTTTAGAGTCCAGTTTCTTACCACCATCAGTTTTGGGCTTGGATTCCTTCTTGGCCTTCTGTGTGAGTCTTGCTTCATCCTTAGCCTTAGAATCCTTCCACTTGAAGGTCATTTTAGAGTCCCTCCAAGGATTTGGGGTGTTTGTCTTTGCTTCGCTGCTCAACTTTAATGGCTTTATGCACTACTCTTCCTTATTAACAAAAGTGTATATTTCCACTTTGTCTCTAATTTCAGGCTATAAGCCATCAATAATTCTTTTAATGCATGCTTCTTCTCCTTCTTGTACTCTAGCACGCATCTTGAGAAGATCAAGCTCATGTACATACTCATCCACAACCATAGAGCCTTGTCTAAATAACCGCAACTTTCTATTTAGCTCTCGGTAGTAGTAACTGGGAACATACTTCTTGGGCATAAGTATCTTTAACTTCTCCCATGTCCGAGGTGGACCTTTGCCTTTAAGATGCCTTTTAAGCTATAAATTTTCCCACCAAACAAAAGCATAGTCAGTAAAATGAAGTGAAGCAACTTTTACCTTCTTTCATTTTGGCAAATCATTTAGTCTGAAGATATGCTCAAACTTCATTTCCCAATCCAAATATGTATATGGATTTGTGTTGCCTTCAAAAGTGGGTACTTTATCTTTGGGTCAGATTTGTCTACATCATAATTTGAAGATCTGCCCTTGTTCTTTGATGATGATGAATGAGATCTAATCACCTCTTCATCACTACCGGATGCTTTAGATGACTTTAAGTCTTCAACTTCCCTCTTGAGTTTTAAGAACTCATCTCTGATGGCCTTCATGGATACTTTGATATCTGTGTTGAAGTCTTCTTTGTTGGATTTGCACCCACTCATCTTTAATCTGAAATGTTAATTTGAACAAAAGGGAAGAAGATAATAGCAATTATCAAAGGACCTCACCACTCAACTCACGTGTTTCACTCAACAAGCTGGAATGCCGCTCATGTTTCACATAAATATGGCTGTTAACAAGATGTAAGCATTCTTGCCTTTTACCACTCAAGCTTGTTCCCTATAGTATTCTTGTTTGAAACTCAACAAAAACCAAGAGATAATGTTAGATGTGGCAATCTTAAAAAACCAGAAATTGTAAGATCCAAGATGTATGAGGAATGAAATGAAATGTGTTAAATGAAGAGGAATAGATAAAAAGCGTGGTGAACAAAGGAAAAGGGGGGAAAACATGATAACGAGAAAAGGGAAGAAAAGGAATCAGACTAAGAAAATAGAAGAAAAAGAAAATAGGAAATATGAAAGATTAGGAATGAGAAAGGAATCAGAATAGGAAAGAAGAAGGAAAGGAAATAGGAAACAAGGAAAAATTAGGAAAGAAAAGATAGTCTTACCACCCAAGATTGAAGATTTAGGAAACTCTTTGTGACTTGCAATGAAAGCTTTTACACAAATTAGGAAACTCTACCATGGATATATTTCCAAAAAAACAAACCTGCAACTTTCCCCTTTTTTTTAATTTTTCATTTTTTTATCCTCTTTCTTTATTTTTTGTGCTGTAACTTTTTGTTTTGTGCAGCAAGACAACACTTTTTTTATTTTTTATTTTTTGCACGAATTTTTTTTCTTTTTTTTTTTACCACAAAGAATCATACAAAAACAATGAAAGGGTGGAAGAGAAGGAAATAACAAAATTGATTGAAGTAAGGTAGAAGTAACAAAGAGACGATGAAGAGATGAAAACAATGAAAACACGGAAGCAACAAGGGAAAAAACGAAGTATAGAACTTGAAACTAGCAACCTTAAACTCTGATACCAAATGATATACGATCGAAAATGAATCGGCTAGAAACAAGTGAGAAAATCGGGATGATAATCGTAGGTAGGACCTTAAGAGAACTTGTCTCTTACAACCCTAGCCATAAAGGCACCACAAGAATGATCAGCCCTTGATACAGTCAGAGTATTCGCACAAGAATATGAGGATGCAAGCAAAGCTCACAAGAGAATATAATTCTCAAAACAAATGTCATTCAAATCTAAAAATTCAGTACAAAAACGCAGCCTTTATAATGGCCACATGGAACACTCTAGAATGCTAAATCCTAATCCACAAATATTATAATGATGCCTTTATGATGATTAATTGATCTAATTGGCACCATTCAAGCCTGAACAAATAAGGAAACTATTTAAACTTGAAGTAAAAGACAATCTTTGACCAAATGGCCTTATTTAATGCAATCAAAATAGGAAACTAATCAAAAACAAAATTTCATCTGATTTGGTGCATAAGGATGTCTTCTAGATGCTTCTTGGAGGCTTTTGGATGCCACTTATGCTCCTCCTCTAAGGCACATGCTTGTCACATGATGTGTTAGGTGAATTCTTCAATCTGGACATCACATGGGCCTTGTACAACAACTTGTGGGGCTTCTAACAATGTAATCACCATTCTTGGGCTTTTGTTAATCATATTAAAGGATGCCTCTTCCAAATGGATGGGCTCTAACTCTTTAAACTCTGTTATAAGGCAATTCAAGGCTTCCTTCATATCTTTAATCCTTACTCTTGTCATTGGGCCTCGAATGCCTTGTAATGGGTCTTTTGGGATGTTGGACCTCCATCCTTGAGCTTAAGTTTCTTGCTCCATGCCTTGTTCTTCATTTGAAGAATCCCTATGCTATGACCCTCCATCATTGATTCTAAGAGAAAAGCCTAATTCCTCATAATGTGATGAACATGTGTTTAAATCTTTAAAAAAAATATGTCAACATTTAGTGTCTGATAGTATTTTAAATTTCATATTATAGAAATAATTTATATTTTTTAAACTATAAGTACTTATTTAAATATTGATATAAACTATAAGGATGAATTGATAATTAATTATTTTTTCTTGAAAAATTCATTTGAAAATGGGTCGAGGCCATACAAACGAAAAGTATGAAATCAATTCAAGTGATGCTATATATTGATGCCAGCACTATAATAATACAAGGGATCTTTTTTTATATTTTTTTTAAATCACAAGGATATGAATTTTCCGTGCATACATGTCCCTATCTTAAAAAATGATCCATCACTTTGGGGAATCAAAAGCTGTGACTGAATTGGGAAGATGTTGGAAAGTCATGTCCTTTCCATTATCTATGATCCTTTGCACCAGATTAATCTGCACGAGCGCGGATGCGGACACACAAAACAATGTATGTACTAAACAATTTTCAAACGAGGGAAAATAACAAAAATTTTCAGGTTTTTTTTTTTTTTTTACTTCTTAGGTTGGAAACAAAGGTCATCATCATGGATTAATTGCCTTCACTTTTACGTAACTCTTCTTGTCGGTTGAACTTGTGTGAGCAATTGCAGATGCAACAACATAAGGAGGGGCTTGAAGTTTTGAGTTCAAATTATTGATACACTAGAGTTAGAGTCTGACAATATTTTTTTCGCAAATAATAGCTTGGGGTCTCATAGCTTTGATGAGAATCAAATACTATAGCATCCAACAACCATCTATATATAATTATTTATGAATATTATTCTAATCTTTATTATAAGTTTATTGTTGAAGAAATTTTTTATCCTAAATATTTTGATTGTTCATATTTAATTTGAACAATTTATATTTCATCTTCTTAAAATAATGGTATTTAAAAAAAATCATTTTTTAGAGAAATAATAGTAGAGGGATTATCTTTATTGTATGGCTCCACTTTGGTAGCATTTCAGTGATCTTTTCATGTACTTTTTCCTTTTTGTATTTTTTTTAATTCTCCACCAAACCGTTTTTTTTTTTCCACCGACAATGAACCAAAACTCGAGATATATTTTATATGATAGACTTGAGATAATGTATTTAGACCCACAAGCAAACAGTGAGCAGGAGGGGCAAGAACTAGGATCTCATGCGATGATGAAGATATCTCATAGCTTTACCTCTCTCATTTTCTTTGTATCCTTAATACTTCTCCAGCCCCAGAATTGCAGGGCAGCTTCTCTTTCACGGCGGCAGAACACCTCTCCTACCAACAACTCCGTCTCCGCCGCCTGTGACTCTGACCACCGCTGCCTCATCGCGGATGTGGCCGACCCGGACTCATTTGATTCGGATCCCCGATTCGTGAGCATGTTGGCGTCAAATTCAATCCCAATCACCGGAGCTACCCTTACCCCTCAACCTTCAGTTAGCTGTCCCTCACCGACCGGACGGTATACAAGCTGCCTCGGCGATCGGAAAACCAGAGCTCCAGGATCTCCGGGTTGTAGGGATGTGCACGATCGAGAATGCTATCAGTAGGCGTAAGACGCTTCATGAGCAGATTTTATTAAGCCTATCTGCTTCAAGTAATCTGTGATTTAATTCTCCATGTATTCATCATCTATTTATATGTATGTGCGCTGCTGTTTAATTTGTGATTCTGGGACTAGCTATTGTTTGATGTTAAGTGATGGTTTGTTTGATCTGTGCCGATCTAAGTTGATTAACTGCTCATGTTAATTTAATTATGTATACATTCGTCTGGATATCAGTTTTATAATCACCTGCTGAAATAAATTTATATATATTTACCAGAACGAATAGAAAGCCACCAGACCATGTTTTTCTTGAATTTTGCGTATTTTTGGACCAAGATTATAATTTCTTAATTCAAGAATCATAATCATAAATATATATACATACATACTTGTGTGTGTGTTTTGTAACAACGTACCCATAATTCATTTGCCCCCTCAATTTAGGGGAAAAACGAGTCTTAGAACTTTATTTTGCTTCTTTATCCAAAATCTAAAGCTCCATTATTAGCCCGTGATGCCACAGAAAAAAAAAATGACTTCCAACAATTAAAAATGGTCACTTTTAGTTGAAAATAAGGTCAATAGGGATAATCCTCTACAAGCTCTCTAAAAGTTATCAATGAAAGTGATACTTTTAACGACAACATTAAATATTACCATTCAAATATTTACCTTTCAAAGATTTTTAGCCGTCATCTCAAAAGTTATTGTTGAATGTGAATCCTTTAGTGACATCACTAAAAAGTATTCTTCCTTAAAAAAAAAAAAGGCTCTTAAAGATAACTAACTAAAAGCGTCATTTTTAACAGTAATTTTAGAAAATTACCCCACTTTCAACTATATATATATGTATATATTTAATTTCGTAATGATTATCAGCAAATTCACATTCGTTCCAGCTCAAGGACAACACGATTGAACATATAAAAAGATATTGTTGAATTGATAATATTGGTTGGTGACGATTATTGGGTTAGGTAAAAGTGGCGTGAAAAAGTGAAGCATGACTGGAAGACCAAAAAGAAACTTTGTCCCCACACCTAATTATTCAAAGAAAAATGTTTTTGCAGAACGCATATAATGGACGTCAGTAATATTTTAAAATATTACTGAAAATACGCTACAAGAGCAGTGATCTAACTGAACAAAGGAATATTAATCCATGGAGATTAATATATATATATATATTATAAAATACATCTGCCCAATCCGTACGTGTTTGCCTGCTGCCAGAACCAACATGTGATAGAGGAGAGACGAAAAATATAATTGTAAGATGTGTGTCCCACTTTCTTTTTTTAATAGTGCGGAGTTTCTTCCCTGTTTAGTTTTGTTGGATCAACATCTAAACCAATACAGATTTTCCTTTTTTTTTTTATAAAATTATTATCAACTGTTAAATCGAAATTTAAATTGCTAAATTTTGATATGAATAGTCTGATACTATAAAAAAAATTATTTTGCAAATAAGTCAAATTTGGACTATTCTGGCAAGAAAAGGAATTAAAAGATTTAAGGATAGAGGATTGGAAGGAAAACTAGAGATTCATCTCCATGTGACAACACAAAATCTATTTTTGGATCATATTGCTAGACTAATTCATTAACCCTATCAAGAATATATATAATTTTTCTGCAATAACGAAGGTTCTATTCTATTAATCTCACACTGCATGTGCCACCCACCATGTGTGTATGAGATATGTTCTCACTTTGAATTGATTTTGGCTTTCTTGATTAATATATATATATATCTCTAAGGCTTGTAATGATTGATATATCTGTGCCCCAAGTTTGGTTGATTTATTTCACTTGCAGTTAGCATTAAAATTTATATCAAATTTATATTGATATATATTATATTATAATTAATTGATATAGTCCTATTAATTAAACACACTTTTAAATATTTATGGACATGTCAGGACAGACATAGATCAAGAATGTAGGGATAGTTACAGTGAGACTTGCATTTAGAAATATTAAACATGATTAGGTTTAATTAGGTATAATTAGGTATTATGCATGATTAGGTATAATTAGGTATTAGGCATTATTAGGTATAATTAGGTATTAGGTATGATTAGGTATAATTAGGTATTAAGCATGATTAGGAATAATTATGTTTTCACACCATGTTTTCACACACACCAATTTTCTTGTATAAATACCTAAGTTCATATGTTGAAAATATAAGACATTCTGAATATTCTCGTTCATGGTATCAGAGCTCAGTTTTTTTCTTCCCGTTCTGTGTACACTTAAGAGAGGAAGAGTTCAGTTTTCAGATCTCCCATTTTGAGTACCCTTCTGCCTACACGCGCCACACCAGTGCCTTTCCCGCCTTCTATTCGGTCTTCGCCGGAAATTTCATCCTGTTCCGACGTCTCCTTGACGACGCGTGGTGGTCACGCTCCGACTCTGCCAGAATCTTCCTCCGGCGTGTGAAGGCACGTGTCAAGGTGGTTTCCAGCCATCTTATCCAGACTCCTCATCGGCGGAAACCCGGTATTCCCCTGAAGTTTCGTGTTGAGATTCCTTGATTCAAATATTTTTTGATACTTCTGATCTGTGTTCGTTTTTTGGATCCTGGTGTGCCATCTCTGTCTCTTCTTTGAGTCTACTTATTTTGCATTCTGAATAATCTTGGTTATTATGGCTGAATCTAAGATCAGTAGTGTTTCTGAGACCTTTTCGATGACTGCAAAAATTACGGATTTTAAGTTAAATTGGACTAACTATTATGACTGGAATAAGACTGTTCGGATATATTTGTTGGGTATTGAAAAAGAAGCTCATTTGACTCAAGATCCACCTCTTGGTGAGGATGAGACTGCCAAACAATGGAAACGTGCTGATGCTCGGATTTTCTTTCAAATTCGAAATTCTATTGAACCTCAAGTTTTGACATCTGTTAGTCATTGCAATAATGTTAAAGAAATTAT
>QFDD01002451.1:0-20207 GCA_006871305.1 Vachellia collinsii | reverse complement strand
GGGGGGGGGGTGGTAGGTGGTTAGTAGGAAATATATGAGGTCACTCACCCAAGGGGGCTAGTGAGAATGAAGTAGGCTAGATGTTCTAATTCTGATATTTCTTCTTTCTTGAGTTCTTGTACTTTGTTTTTTTTGGGAAGCAAACTCACTTTGCCTGTCAATTTCATTTCTAGCTATTTTAGGGAGGAAATTGTTATAGAAAACTAATAAGAAGAGAGAGAGACAGTAAAGTGAGAAAGAAGGGGAACAGGGGAAGTAGAGAGAACAAGGGAGAGGAGAGTAGAAGGGAAATTCTATTCCATCACTTATTCACTAATCACAAGTCTGATTACAACTTCACCCCCTCACTCTTATTTATAGGCTAAGGACTTGTTAATTAACTTAACTTCCTTCTTATTATTATATTTATATAAATCGTGCTTATATTGAATAACAAGTTATTTGGGTTTCATCAAATTCTCAGCTGTTCAGTGTTTTGCGTTTGTTTTATCGTTTGAAGCTATCTAAGCACCTCTACTTTTGTTTCTTACTTTTAATTCCTAATAACAATTTCAGAGGAAGAAGTCCAGACTACTGAGCATGAAAATACTCAGCCACAGAGTGGATCATTTTATGGCGCTGATAATTCCAAATATGGTAGAAATTATTATCAGGTATTTCTTTTTCTTTGTTGTTCTTTGGGATTTATTTTTTGTACAAAGCATATTCTCTTTGCTGCATTTGAAAGATTTTCATTTTAATGTCTGTTGGTTGGTTAGGAGTCAGTTTCACCACAAGTGCAGCATGGTGCTTCGGGAATTCCATATGATGAAAACTACCAACAGCCTTTTGATCCTTCATATGGAAGCGGGTATGCTGGTTCTGTTCAATTTCAGCAGCCTCAACAACCTAATTTGTTTGTTCCATCACCAGCACCTCAGGTTCACCAAGCACCTCAGGTATATTTTGTTTTACATGCCATAAAAAATGGGCTGTTGTAGCCTACTGTTGATATTTTTTAAGGATATAATTGTTTTATTCTGAAAGTAAAATGAGCCTCTATGTTGTTCCATATGAAGTTGCCTTTAGATTTTCTTCATAAGAAATATTGATGCATTGTGGACAGAAGGGTGAATTTTAATTAAAATGCACTTGTTCAAGCAGTTTTTTGTTGGTCCATATTGTTGAAATTCCCATTATATCTGTCATGTGAATGTTGCTACTGTACTGAAGGTACTGAAAACATTGTAGAAGTTAGTTTTAGAGCGTAAAAGTACTAACACAATGCACAAGAACTAGAAGTACCAAGAACCTGATTGCCATTTATCCTCTGTTAACAGATGTAGTAATAATCTGTATTAGGATATGAAGTTGATTTTAAATTTGGATGCTCTTCACATTTTTCTCTCTCCTCAATTTGGACCATTCAGGTTAAAATTGGATATTTCATATTGAATGTTTTCTACTGATGTTAAATTAAAAAAGTGAATAATAATAAATGAATCTAGGCCATTAGAATTTAATCCAGACGATCTGGATAGAAAATAAGGAGAGAAGAGGAGAGAATTGAAGTGGAGAAAAACTGAATTGGTTGGTTTTACTTTTTCCGCTGCAGTTGATAGAGGTTGATGTAAAATGCATAACTGTGTAGACTGTGGCGTAATTTTAGGCTTTAGTAGTAATTCTTTTCTCGTATGTTATTTTAAGCATGTCATCAATATTTACCTCCTTTGCTTTTATAGCAATTAGTATGTGATGAAGTCTGGCTCTTTGGGTTTGAGTACTTGTGCTATATTCTGTACACATGGAGTTCATTGCTGTCCTTAAATTTTAATTTGCAGCCAAACTTCTCTGCTGCTCCTGTCACACAACCTCCTATGAGATCGTTTGTTCCTCACACTCCTCCAGCACTGAGAAATGTCGAGCAATATCAGCAGCCGACATTGGGTTCTCAGTTGTATCCTGTCAGTAGATCCTTTCTATTTCTCTTTCTCATTTTAACAGTTATCTGTGGGCTACTAGTAGATTAAGCACATTACTTTTTCTATATTTCAGGCAGCTGCCAATCCACCTTACCAACCTACACCACCGGCCACATCTCAAATGGGTTTGGTTCATGGCCAGAAGTTGCCACATGTTGTGGCACCAACACCAAATCCAAGGGGCTTTGCCCCCGTATCCAGTACCAGTGTTGTGCAAAGACCCGTGATTGGATCAATTCAGCCTCCCAGTCCCGCTCAGGCGGCTCCTATACAGCCAGCTCCAGCACCAGCTGCTCCACCTCCGACTGTGCAAACAGCTGATACTTCAAATGTGCCTGGTAAACGTTCTCTATTTTCTCAGCTGGAAATTTTGATTTATGCTAAAGGACACAAGTTTATGTTTCTCTAATCACTAGAACATACTGCTAGTTTTTCATTTGATTTGTTAGCAACAGTTTCTACTACAACTGTTTTGGTTTAATTAATGGAGCACCCTGATTTGAGAGAATAAATTGCTTATATGTGCGGCTATGGATATATGTTGAGCCTAACTCACCAATTGAATTTATAGCCAAAAATTTTGAAGTTAAGAACTTAAGAATTTCTGGACGATGCTGGATTTTCCAGTGATTCATTTTCCCCTTTCTAATTGGTTTTCCTGGATCCTTTTTTTTTTTTTTGGTTTTTTAATAGTTCCAGAACCATTGTAATTGAAATGTTTGAATGCTTTTTTTTTTTCTTTTTTAATTTGTTCATTGTTTTCTTAGAGAATGACCTGTACAGCTTTTGGAAGAAAGAAGAGCCGATTCTGTATTTTTTTTTATTTCAATTTTGTTAAAATTACGTGTATCCAAATAACAGTGCATGCATTGTGTCGAGATTTTGGAAGTTGTCTTGCTTGCCCATTTGTTTCCTTTTCCACTCGCTGCTTGCCTAATGGACTTCTGGCAAGTCTTTTTTGTTAACTCAAATGATCTGGCTATTTAATATGTAGAGTTTTCACTTTTCTCTCATCTGTGTGAGAAACAATTCTTAAATTGCTTGATACTGATATTTGTTTTGTCGATAGAGGCATTTGTCATTCTATACCTTTCGGCTAACATTTTCCTTGCTGTGACTGTGGATCAGTGCATCAAAAGCCCATTGTCACAACGTTGACGAGGCTTTTCAACGAGACATCAGAAGCTCTGGGAGGTTCACGTGCAAATCCAGCTAAAAAGCGTGAGATAGAAGACAACTCAAAGAAAATCGGAGGATTATTCGCGAAATTGAACAGTGGGGACATCTCTAAAAATGCTGCTGATAAGCTCCTTCAGCTCTGCCAGGCATTAGACAGGGGCGATTTCGGTACTGCCCTACAAATTCAGGTAAATCAATGGAAGATTAAGCTATTTACTCCATTTTGATGATGAAACCTGTCAAATTTTACAATGTGGCCATCTCTGGTGTGTCACAGGTACTACTTACTACAACCGAATGGGATGAATGCCAGTCCTGGCTTGGTTCGCTGAAGAGAATGATCAAGACAAGGCAGAGTGTGAGATAGACTGAAAGATATTACCGATCCTTCCTCCCTATATGTTCCCAATACTGGAAAATTTTTCACATGGTCAGCTTCTTCCAGGGCCGCTGACCCCTTCTTCCATGTACACAAGATTTTCCTTGTATACTTTCAGGTGCTGGGTTTTGGTTCTTTTGCTCTATAGGACAATATCTTGGGAGTGTCCTCGCTTTCACTGGCTTTATCATCATATTCAGGACATGGTCTGGTCAGAAGTATCTTTTAGCAGATTGTTTTTAATCCAATATTTGTAACATGGAGGTCTCTTTTTCTTTTATTTTACATGTTTAGCCTGCTTTGAAAGTCATAGATGGTTTAATCTTAAACACTTTGTACTTTCATTTGATTTAATCCAATCTTTGTAACATGCACGTGTCGCATTTATAGTTATTGATTATTTGTTCGGTTGCCGAGGAATTGAATATTGTCCTCAGTTTGAAAAATAAGTTTATAGTTTATTGCTTATAAATATTGGCTTTTTGACCAACGAAGATTTGTAAGGTTTTAGAATTCTTGCTCGTGTTATGTCAGAAGTTAACATGACATGTCGGATGGACAATAGTCTTGAAGCTTTTGGGAAAACCCCATGGTTATGGATTTAAATCCAGGCTTCAATACCATCGGCCATTGAACATTCCGATCACCGGTGCCAAGTGCTAGATCCAGCCAGTTGCCGCCAGGGCCCCATCACCGATGTTGGGTGGCTGATTGCAGAGCCAACCAACTACCACCGGAATCCCATCACCGGTAGCTGTCGGTCGTGATGGAGTTTCGACTATCAGCAGTTGAAGAATAAAAGTCATTTGATAATGGAGCATCATAATTTTTTTTTACAGACTTCATTGCTGTTTCTTGGGCTTCATGATAACTTGGGTAAAGAACCTCCATTGATATTCCCTTCCTCTTTTATTTTTTCTATAACCACAACTTGAGACAATCTTGCTCAGGCACCATTCAACATTAAATATAAATATGTATACCCTTTTTTACGAGGAAATATATATATATATATATATAGCATTCATGCATTTTACATTAATATGCAGCAGCGAATTAACGAGGAAAAAGGGCGGAACAATGTGTGTGTGTGTGTGTGTGTGTGTGTGACATTCACAACCAGATTGATCTGCACTTAAAAGGTAATATTTTCACATATTAATTAAACTTAAGTAGCCCATCTAATATAATCGAACACTAATTAAACCCTTGAGAAAGAGTATTAGACTATTATTTTTGTTCATTCAGGTGAGCGGCGGTGGCCAGGGAGGACGCTACTCCGCCGGGGGTGGCTAGCATCTCCGGTGAGTCCCTCCGCCATGGAAACTGCACCTCTGCCGCATACACAGCTTCCGCATCTTCCCTCGTCACCGCCTTGTCCGTTTCCAGCTTCTCCGTCGCATCCTATAGACAAAATTGCATAAACTCAAATGATATACAAAAATTTAAAAGGCCATGGGAAACATTAATAAATGGTATATGTGTTTGATCACATATAATTATTGATATATATATATAATATCCAAAAAAAATTAAGTAGAATTATTCTACCGTTAGGACGTCGGAGAGCTTAGTCATATCTTGCCGGCGTCTGGCATGAGTGTTCATAGACGCTGCGTTCTGAGCTGTATCAGCGACACCGCCGGGGGCCACACGGTTGTTTCCTGTTGCTCTAATCTCCGCCGCAGTGATAGCGGCAGCATCACTCTGATCCACAGGTTTATCTCCGGCGGAAATAGCCACCGCCTCGAGCGCCTCACCAATGGAGATGGGGTCACCATCTATGACAGCGGACCCAATAGTAGATGCCACGGTGGGGCCATCCTGCTCAACGTGCTGCCCCAAAACCTGGCCGCCGACCGCCTCCGTGATGATACGCTGACCATTGGCCTTCGTTTCAGTCACCGACACGCCTTGGTTCCTGGCAATGTCGGTGAAGTCTTGGTGTTCGACATGGCCGGCCATCTCGTTGATGATGGCGGCTGACTGCATGTTGTCTGCCGGAGTGCCCTTATGGGTTCCCCCCAAGACTTGGATCTCGGCGGCTTGCATGGCGGCGGCATCTTGAGGGGAGATAGCCTTGGAGGCTAAGTCGCCGGAGACACTGAAAACGTCGCCATATGTGATGGGTTGTTTGAGCTGAGAAAGAGGAGAGAGGTGGTTGTCGTCATCAGAATGAGGCCTGAGTGGTTGACCGTGACTCATTTTTTGCAAAGTGATCAGATCAGAGTACTGTTACAGTTACGGTTTTGGAGGAGGAGGAGGAGAAGAAGAAGAAGAAGAAGCAATATAGAAGGAGGGAAAGTGATTTGCATGCAAAAGTTGACGTGTTGAAGTATTGAAGTTGGCGTTTGTCAAATGCTTCCACCTTCTGCTTCTCCTTCCTTACACTTGTCATCTGTTCCTGTAATGAATCATCATCAACATAAAATAATTAATAATAAAATATAAGAGTGTTGCTAAAGTGTAGGATTTATTATTTTGATTTTCATGGAAATAGATATAGTACATTCTAATCCTAATTAATTAATATTGCACTAATAAATATAATATACTCTTTTTGGATCTAAACGAAGGTAGGAGCTAGCTGGTTGAAAAGTTTTTTTTTTTTTATCGTAGACGTAAGAGTTAATTTACCCATTGGATTCAATATTAAGTATTAAACAGTCATTACTGGCGAGAGGGTTCGATTCCCCATCTTCATGGCACTTGGGAAGGCATCCAATAACTCCTCTGGATTCCTACAATGCATAGTGTGGGTTAGAAGCCATTAGTCCTCTCCACACATAATTGGAGCGCTTCCTGCCCCATCTCATTTAATACAAGTTGAGATAAAACTCTCTTATATATTTATCTTGAATTGTGTAAAATCATTTTTTAAATTAAGGTTTTATTACTTCCCAAACAAGCTCTTAAATTTGGACAATTTAGATTTACTTTTTAAAATTTTTATGAAAAAATTATTTTAATGCATATATAATCTAAAATAAAGCTAATATTTTAATTATCATATTTTCAAATAATAATTTTTTAATTAAAAAATTGCTAGTTTAAAAAATCAGATATTGACAATCTTAATCTAATGGGTTGAAGGCGTTCATCAATTTGATGAGCACCCAAACTAAATTTCATTTACACTCGATATATGACATTAGGCCAAGCACCCTGCCCTTAGCTTGGATTGAATCCACTCCATGACTAGAATTGGGAATAAATCCTATATTGCCATATTAATTAGAGAATTGGATTTTCCCATTGCGCATTTATGGAAACTTACTAGTATATTGTGGAGCTGAGTTGCACATTGTAGAAGAAGAGGTAAATAATGTAAAATGTTAATTGCATTTGTATTTTTGGAAAATGTTATACCATTGTGAATCTCAATTGCATATTGTGAAAGTTCAATTGCATTTGCTTATTATGAAAATTTAGTTGCATATTAGTGCAATGGGTAGGTCTCATTTTACAATTAATATGGCAATAGGAATTTATCCCCAATTCTCTCAATTTATAATTCTTTTCCAAACAATCTTATTGGTTGCATATTCTAAAGAGAATTTTGATGAACAAGAGAATAATTTTTAAGGTAAATAATTAAATAAAGTATTTTTAAAGAAAACTAACACATAGTTATTATAAATAATTAAGGGAGAATCCCAAAAAAAAAGATCATTGAAATTTAGATAGGACAAATCAGGGTTTTAAGTTTGTCTAATTCAAATCATAACTGACCAAATAGGAATTTTAAAATGTAAATGAAAAGATAATATTGCCCTGAAATGCTTTTTAAAATCCAGAGGGAGGGAGGAAGACATAGCATTTGAAGCTTGGGGGATTTATGAAGGTCTTAAGATGTGTTGGCAATTGGGTTTTAAGAAGGTTGAAGTTGAATGTGATGCAAGGCAAGTGGTGGAAGAATTGAACCAGACTCAGAAATTAAAAGAGGAACCAAGGTTATCTAGATTAATCTATGATATTATGAGAAGTGATTGGCAGATCCAGATAAGGCATGTTTATAGAGAAGGCAATAGATGTGCTGATTTCCTTGCTTATTTAAGTAGAGCTCAGCGGCATAGGTGTTCAACCTGGATAACACCTCCCACGAGTATACAGGAGCTTCTGAGAGAGGACCTAGCCGGAATTGGTATACCTAGGAAAGTTTATGTTCTCAAGTAGTAGTCCTGGGTTTTGACCCATGTATTCACCAAAAAAAAAAAAAAAAAAAGGAAGAGGAAGAAGGGTTTCTATTGCATTCAGTTTTGCACCACCTCTACTGTATCAAAGAATGCCGTTGAGTGGGGTCATTGCCGTGGATAGAAGTTGCTGTTGTGAATATAATTTTTTTTATTCAAATGAATTAAAAGTTCATTTGAATGAACTTAACAGATGTCAGGTAAAATTTATTAGGCATCAAAAAACGTGAATTTTATTCAAATGAAGAACAAGAATTATTTGAATAAAACATAAAAATCAAAATATGATATCTCTAGAGTTTATTTGAACATATTGAACATAAGTTTTTCATTCGAACAAAAAAAAAAATATTCAAAGGAAGTTTAGATGCCGCGCCTCCCTCCCTCCAATTTTTTAGAAAACATTTCGGGTCAATATTATATTTTCATTCTTATTCCGAAGTTCTTATTTGGCTAGCTAATACTCTTTATTTGGGATTAGACAAATTCAAAACCCTAATTTATCATTTCTAAATTTCAATGATTTTGTGAGATTCTCCCGATAACTAATTACAACTTTTTAAAATAGAATATTTTTTTAATGAAGTACGCTGACATTCACTTTCATTTACTGTAACAAATAAAAATGCGAATTTATCCCTAAAATATTCTTCAAGACGCATTGGTAGGCGGGGTGACGTTGTTCCTGGAAATTGGAATCCTCAAATTGGGGTAACATTTCTCTATGAGAAAATTACAAATAAATCCTCCTTATAAAAGTTAAATTAATCTCCACTAAGCTACATAAAAAACAGAAATATTTTAAATACCATATACAATTATACAATTTAGTGGAGCATCAATGAGTCCTGTGTTCCAATCAGAATTTTCCACTCAATTATATTAAATTAATTTCTATATTATATGATTCTTAAGAATTTTCAACTTTTCAAAGGCTGAGCTTTAGTTTTATAGATTCAAAAATTTTTAGTGTCATTTTTATCAACTATAATCATGACAAATTCTTGTGTGCACCACATTATTTATGTTATCTTCAATCAAAATATTTCAACTGCCTTTTGTAGAATCCACTTTATCTTAAAAATTGTGTTAGAGAAGAAAAATAAAGGTTGGATGGATAAGTTTCAAGAGACAAGCAAGGCTCACAGAAAAGCAACTCTAATTTTGTGATTAGAAAGTGCACAAATGACATGATCATTCAGTGGTCATTGCACACAAGAATTTCTCCCATATCATTGTATTTTTAAAATAAATACATTACTTATTAATTACTACTACTACTACTTTGGATCCTCATACCTATTATTTTAAGAAAATTTCAATAAAAATGCCTTCAAAATATGAAAACCCAGTGCAATACCAAGAATTGAATGCAAATACCAAAATAAATTTACAAATCTTGTCTAATGACCCATATGTCCCTAACCTTTTTTTTTTTTTTTTTTTTAATGTTATTCAAATAGCAAATGCGTTGCAGCTAACTTGAAAGTAAAAGGCTACCTGTACACTGAAGTGAAATTTGCAATATTCAGGATGTTGAATTGAATTTGTGATTTTTTTTTTTTCGGTGATACAGAATTTGTGATATTTTTTTAAAGGCTTTTAATGAGTAAATACTGCAAGTAGTTTATTTAACTTCCTTGATATTTCTAAAAAAATTTAACTACTCACATATTAAAGACGGCAGGTAATAAATCACGAGGCTTAATAAAGTTGGCACTTAGCTAGGTTTCTATAACATCTAGTCAGGGATTCTAACAATGTGTATAGAGAGGGTCTCATGATCAACACTAACCAAAACTATTATGCGACGGATCAGTCACTATCACCCTTGTTGGATACACCGGGATTACAAAAAGAAAAGAAGACCAGAAGTATTGCATAGAATGAATTCGATCCCTCGTGTTGTCTTCAGGTCTAGTAGGCCCAAAATGGTATAAAATAAAAGATCAGGCAAAATCTGTGTGCATTCCCCTACCAAAAAAAAGGTCTGCTCCTAGAAAAAGGTGACTGCAGGCACGCCTGCATGGGCTTGCTTGTGCCTTCATAGTCACACACGCTTGCCTACGTGCCTGTGCCATGTGTGTACGTGTGTGCATGTGCGCGCGCGCGCAGTTGGGGCTTGCGAAAAAAAAAAAATCTTTTTCTTTCTTTCAGTGAAGGTTATGGAACCTGCTACCTTGTAGTTGAAGAGAATGGAGCTGAAGTTTTAAAAAAAATCCTACTTTTTTTTGGCTTTCAGGGAAGCAGATTGATACACAATATGGACAAATGATTACAAATAAACAGAAGTTGTGAAGGGTTCCTATGATTTGCATGATCTATCAGTAAGTATACACGTTTTTATACACAGAAGAGTTGACACTATGACTGAGATTTGAGTGATGACAGGTTCCTGAGCTTGGCCTGAGAACTGATGTAGTAAGATCGTATCCTGTCCCAAAGTGTGATGCTATTATTACCTACATATCTAACCACCACTGACTTTTTTGAGCCTTCTCTCAGAAACTCTAACTCCTTCGCAATGGTGAATTTTGTGCTGTCTGAGTTATCAAGCAGAGGTAGTGAGAAAGAACCTTGAGACTCCAGGTTTTTAATCCACCCACGTAGTAAGAAATTTATCACCTGTTAATAACCAATGCCATTTATCTCTGGTTAGTGACCATCTTAGTTGAAAATAAAAAGGCAAAATAAGTAAGGGCCACAATCTTCAAACCAATCAGTTTATTTCCTTTTTTGAACCTATCCAAATTAGTTAAGTAATTCTTATATTAAAGATCGGAGATAGTACTAAATATGTTTTCTTGTGTATCAGAACAAATTTATTCAGGTGATTAGGACATATCTAAGAGTCTCATTCCTCTGAAGTCACCTCTCTCATGTAAATATAAGCAAGGTCCCAAAAGAGGGAAATCAGAAAGCACACTTTGAACATTTGATTTTTAAATCACCAAGTACAGAATACAAATAAAGAAGCCAATCAGGAAGAAAAATATTTATTATCTGTCAAACGTGAGTCCCACAGAAAAGTACGCAGGATATGATTACACGTCTCTTTATAATTGGCTTAATCCAACTATCTTATATAGAATGTGCAAAAGAAAGGAGACTTTCAAACTAATTAGTGAGGAATTGTGTACCTCTGGAACTTCATCATGAGGACAATGACCAGCTGGGCTGATTTGATAATATGGAGCTTCAGGAACCTTCCTTTTAACCTGAAGTCCCCAAATTGGCCTCACCCAGGGATCTTCTTTACCATACATGAGGCAGATTGACACATTGTTGGCTCGACACCTGAAATGAAGATATTCTGGAAATCTTTATCTCGAACGAAAAATGGAGATAAAGATGACGATGATCAAGAGAAGATGGGATAGTTTAATAAGTAGCAACGACACCTACCTAGATAATGCATCTTCGAAAGATAATTCTGCCTGAGGAGCAAACATAATTGACGCAAAAGATGCAGCAGCAGCTGGATGCCTTGTCGTTTCAACTATATGCAAAAACACATTATCTACCTTTGTTGAATGATCTGCATAAACCTGCTTAAGTATCTCAGCGATACTTTTTGGATCACTAATTTTCTCCCACCTAAAGGTAAACAAGATCAACTTTTCAATTCAAAAGCAGGTTCCAAATGGAGGAAAGGATTTCCAACACAAAGCAAAAATTGTTTTTGCTAAAAAAAAAAATGAGAACTCTTAAGCCACTCAGAATACTATTCTATCTAAGTTACTCACGTATGAATGGAAATCAAGGTTATGTGCTCAAAATACAGCAAATTTGAAGTTAATTTCAGGAAAGTTTAAAACAAATCTGAAAAAGGCACAGGAATGAAGCAATGAATACTCACAACAACTCTGTCAGCCCCTTCACTCGTGGAGGTAGAGGAAATGTTCCTGCCCATGGGAATATTTTTGCAAGTCCTGGATTCCTCGAAGGATTGGGCAAAAACCCCCAAAACGGTGTTGCATTGAGCAATGTGACACCCTTTACTAAATGGGGATTACATGCAGCAAAATACAACGCAACAAATCCTCCTAATGAGTTGCCCACAATATAGACCGGTTCACCAATTACCTGAAAATCAATTCATGCCATTTCAATACTCAAATATTCATTTGATGGAGTCAATTTCCACAACGCAGTTTACTAAAATAACTGAGGTCGAAGTAAGATTACAAAGAACATCTAAGGTCCAACCTTACTTCATTACTTGTCTGTAGTTATCAATACCACTTTTCTAATAAAGATACTGAAGGAGATTGTAAATTTTAAATACTCATTACATTAATCAGAGACAAAAAGCAAACCTATAAGCTAAGTATGAAAAGACTGCAGACATAAGTTCAGGCCCGTGGAGGCAAAACAAGCGGTGCTTGAGAAGTAATGATATGAATTTATTATAGTTGTTGAAATAGTTGAGCAACTCATGCTGTAGTGAAAAACATTAAAGCATTATATATCAAAGTCAACACAACAAAGATACGAAATTTACTATATTCAGTGAACACAGTCTCAGAGATAATACATGAAAAAAATGGCTGCAAAAATCTTCAAAAGTAACTCAGATATTAGGGAGCCATTTGAATCAAAAGAAAATGTACATTGTACCAATGATATGACAGTATCAATATAAATGAAAGCCAATAACTTGGTAATCTTCACTTTTGGAACAATTCTGAAGGTGTTGTAGAAGAGCTACAAAAACTCATGACTGATCAACATGAGATAAGATCAGACAAGTAATCCTTCAAACATAAAGAAATGAAAGAAATTTTGAAAATAAAATACTGAAAAAAATGCCACTTTCTTGGTATGATTTGCAGAAAAGCCATTTGCACAATATGACTTTTGGCAGTGTCTGTGAAACAATAAACTAGCTGGAACAACTAAAGATCTACTGTTATCAAATAATACATTAACAAAGCAGAGGAACCACTGTGTACATACACTAACCTTTTCTATAAAGTAGCGAACTTGGTCCTGCCATAAATCCATAGAGTAGACAAGCTTTTCTGCCCATGGTTCAGTTTCATCCCCGAAACCCCACGAAGAAGGTTTACCATTTGATAGGTCACCTGCTTTAGACTGAAGTGTGGGATCTTCAAAAGGCAGTGACATCCCTTGACCGAGGAAATCCAGTGCCCATACTCTAAAGTCACGGCCCAGATCCTTCATTTGCTTCTCATAATGGAAAGCACCGACACCAAAACCAGGAAGAAAGAGAATCTGTGGGGATTCCAAATTTTCACACCCGGCCTTCTCATAGTGCACATTAAGCTTTGGCTTCCACTCCCAAAAGCAACTTCTTATCACAGCACCAGATTCCCCCTTTGGCTCATTTGGCAGACCAAGAATGCGAACCTTAGTAGCAGGTTGTTCTATTCCAGAGATATCTCTAACATCCCCTTCACCATCAATCACAAAACCATCATAGCCTCCACTATAAACCTTAGAATTATTTTGTTTAAAGCCGTTGAGAGTATTTGATGACCTATAAGCTCTTTCAATGCAAGAGAATCTAGAAACGGTGTTATTATTATGAATTCCACGATTTACAGCAGCGGTAAACCCTAATTGTCGGGAATTGAAGCACCTTTCACTCAACTTGGACTTGGAGTTAACCACGTGGCAACATGGTGCCGAACCATATGATAGAATTTCCATGCCCAAAAACTGTAAAAAAAGTTCTGTACTAAAAAGCCGTAGCAACTAGCAATTGAATCAGAACGAGTTCAACTCAATCTTCTTCAAGATCAGCATAGATAAAGGAGATGCAGAGTAGATACTTCAAATCATTTTTCCGGCCGAATTCAGGAACCTATACAAACAATTATAGAAGGAAAGGAACAAAGGATAAAAAGAAATCATCACAAATTCAAGAGATACTGTATCGTGCCAATTTTATCGGAACTCAAGCCATACTGAGTCGGGAATCAATACACCAATTCTAGCTTTCAAACGAATTTCATAACTATTAACTACCATCAACTATCAAGTAGCATGAAGAGATCTGAGGAATAAAAAGAAAATACTACCTTTAAATTAAAGAAAGAAGTAGCATGAGATTGTGCCGTACGCTAGGAGCTCAAGTTAGTAAAAAATTTATTGGAAGACTCAGGACTCAGGAGAAGATCGTGAGGGATACAGCTACCTATCTGCTACCTTTGCTTGGAAGGTTCTACTTCCTTCATAAACCAGGAGAAAAACCACATTTTTCCAATGAAAATGGAAAATATCTGTAATAATGATGCCAATCACTTGGAAGCTTTCAGAAATATAGATAAATAAATTGTAAATTTTGACCCCGGAGAATACCAACTCCACTTGAAAGGAAGAGGGCATGATACTACAATTTTTTTTTCCTTATTTTAAAAATATAGATTATTAGTTTAATTCAAATTTTAATAAAGGATCTTTTTTTTTCCACCAATATTTTAATAAAAGATTTGTTGAAGTCCAAACTAATCTTAAATTAGATTAGCTATACGAGCTCTACCCTCCTATCAATTGAACTAAGCACTCTGTGCTGCATACATCTTACTACCAATTGATATGGAACCAAACACTTTGTTTACATGCATCTCATATTTATTAATTTGAAAATAAACACCCCTTTCAGGCATAAATATAAATCTCTGTTTGTAATATAAATTACAATTATAAATTAAGGTTTATATTAAAGACTGGATGTATTAAATACGTTAAAAGGGTTTTAACTGTTTAAATATGATGTTTTGAGGCTGAATCAATATAATTAAATGCAAAAAAATGCATTTAAAAGAGATATCTTCCATTAAATTCAATAATATTGGAATCTACACAAGCTGTATAGTTGTTTTAAAAAGGGGCCTTTTTCCACTCACCCTAAATTTGGTGTAACAAAAATGGAGCTAGCTAGCTCCTAGATAACCTAGATTGGGCACTTGAATCAACTCAGATTCATAAACATTCCTAATTGTCAAATGCTCATTTTATTGGGGAATATTATATTATATTCCTTTACTGGTGTGGGTGAATTACCGTGGGGGCAACTTTCTGCCTTAATTTTCATGTAGTATTTATGAATAAAACTGCGGGTAAAAAATTAAACATGAAAAATGGGGAAAATTTTAAAGTTTAAAACTCTTTAGTATAAGAGGTAGTTAACATTTTCTTTCAGACTGAAAGCTAAATACATGACTCAAAAGTATTTAATTATATGTATCAATAAATAATATATTATTTTATAAATCAGGTAAATTAATTTAAAGAAAATAATAAATACAAATACTTTAAAATGATATATTTAGTTTCTTTAATCTTTCACAATAAATCAATTTTCTCTTATATTAAATATATGTAGTATTACTCTATTGGTCCTATTTATAGAGTAGAGAGATAATGTTTTATTTATTTCTATTCATAAATTACTTCATTAAATTTTTATATGAATCTGTAATTTTATCCATCAATTATTATGTGTTAACTTTACTCTTTTATATTATAATAAAAATTATTTAATTTTAAAATACGATTAATAAGATTTAAGTTTTTTTTTATAAGTGTAAAATATACGTTGAAAATAAGGCAAAATAAAAAAGCATGACAATAAGCTGCGGGGAGGGACCACGTAAGTTAACGTGAATGGTTTGGGCTTTAGCTTGCGTAGAGGGTTGAACGACATTGAGAGGCACCATGTCGTTTTGTGCGCTACGGGTTACTGTGTTCTCACTTCTGCCCTCGCCACCTCACAACTCTCTTGTCGTTTTTTAAGGGCACGTGGATCCATGCCGGAATCCCAAAAAACTTAATGTGATCTTAAAAAAAAAAATACATTTCATGTGAAACTTGTTCTAGACAATGTGTGGAAGTTGATTTGGACGTTGCCATTACCAGAAAAAAAAATCAAATCTTTCGTGTGGCTATTTTCACACGGTCGAGCTCATACAGCAAAGCTGAGAAGAGATAAAGGTCTTCTTACCTTAGCGGAGTGCCCATTTGGGATGTTCAACAAGGGAAAACTCCATGCACATGATCAGTGATTGTTAAAAAGCAAAGAATAGATAGAAGGAAGTGGTTTTGCCTCATTTGTGGCCCTCCCTTTTCAAGCTGAATGGTACAGATTGGGTTAAATGGAATCTCACCCAGGAGGCGGGTCACCAGTTTACCAAGAAGTTCTATTGGCATGTCCTATCTGTCTATCTATGCTGGGATGTATGGAAGGATCGATGCAGTAAATTGTTCGGACCTCTAGATGTCACAGATCAACTTAGTGCAGTCAATAGTCTGAGTCTCTTCCGAGCATATATGGATAGGGACTTGCTTTAGAGGCACAATTTCGACGAGAGTTTCCAAGAAAATGGGCAAGATATTAGACAGATTCCTGATCATCACATTAAGCTAGAGGTAGATGGGTCAACCTTGCCAGATGGTATAAATGGCTGCGGTGGAGTTCTCAAAGAGTGGTCTGGAAACAGATGGATTAGCTAATTCAACTGCAAGCCTACATTTGTCCCCAAGTACTATGGCAGAAGTGTTAGGTATCATTAACGGGCTGTCCCTTTGTTGGTTAGGGATATTATATTATATTCTGACTCTTAGGCAACCATAGCCCTCCTTACCAGATGAAGCGGAGACGGCCATTCTTTTAAAGATATCATAGATGAAGGCAGATTGCTTTTCATAGGAATTGGAATGTTATTACTAAGCATTTTCCTAGGGATTGTAATTCTCAAGCTGATTTTTTAGTTATGATGTCCCACTCTTTGGATTGCAACTTTTACAGGTAACCACCTATTGCACCGTTGAGATAAACTCAACGTGATTGTGTTAAATGTGATTAAGACATTAACTCTAGTGGTTTCTGAACGTTGGCTGATACAACTCGTTAAATACTATTATCAACTTAAATATATGTTTAAGGAAATCAAAACCCGTTTGATAGGTTGTAATTGATTTTGATGAAAATAAATATAAAAATAGAAGTAGATATGAAAATATCTCTGGTATATGTATAGAATTAAAATATTATGTGTATTTACTATTTATATTTAATATGTAAAATTATTAACATGCCCTCATTTCCTACCAATTCTCATTTATATTTAATATGTGAAATTACTAATGTGAAAATTTTGAGAGAAAAATTAGAATTCCATGGCATTTTTTAAAATTCTATAGATTATCTCACGGAAATCAAATCCACTGAGTTTTGATGGAAATAACTTCGATATGGAAGCCAATTCCATGACCTCCATGCTATACCAAACAAACTTCATCATGAAAATGAATTCATTTTCATATCCACCCATAACAATTCCATCATGCCAAACAAGTTATAAAGAATTTGTATGTTTCCGTTTGAAGCCATCAAAGCACTTTAGAACCCATTAAGTGCCTGTTTGGGATGGTATGATAGAAGTACGTTCAAATAAGTTAAGATAAAACTTCCCTTATATATTTATTTTATAGACTGTAAATCATGTTGAATAAATAGTTCTACTGTTAATCCAAACATGCATCAAGTGTTTTGAAGTCTTCCAATTAAATTAAAGCCTTTCAACGCTTACTTTCAAGATGGCGAAAAAAGTCCAACGTTCAGATACCACTAGAGTTAGTGTACTGTCTTATTGCTGCAACATTTGAAATATTGGTTTTAATGGCGGTTTGAATTAGTGGCAAGGGGCCAATTTGTGATGATGTTATGAAAAAACATTTATGTAATCAGACATAAAACTTTTTTCATATATTTATTCTGTAAATCGTAAATTATGTTGGAAAAATAATTTTCACCGCTAATTCAAATAGGCATAAAAGTTACTTCTTTAAAGTAATTTATAGTACAAGAAGAATTTTATTTTAATTTATATGAATATACTATGTTGAGACAAACATAGCCTTGATCACATTTAACCACTAGCATGTTGACAAAATTAACCGCAGTTAATAATGTCTTATTACTGCAACGCTGATTAGAGAGGTTACCTCTCACATCCATTGTGATATAATAGTCCATTTTTGTAGGAGTGTGTACGAGGAATCTTGTTAACAATAATATATATAGTTGAGATCAATTTTCATGTCCTCTTAAATTTAAATTTGGGTGTTTTCACCCTCTTTCTCGTTAAAAAAAATTATGCGAAGCCTGGAGTGAGCCTCATCAGTTTTCACATATGTATATATTATTTATAATATTTTATCATCATTGGCATATTCGAAGACCATATTTTCTTGAGATGCGTGGCATGAATGATGTCGACGAATGTTCCATGGAGTTTTTGCAGGGAATTAATAACGAGATTCGAGTGTATTTAATTAGGACTCTGCGTTCCACTTTCACATATACCACATAAACTATATTCTAATATATTACTTCCTATAATCGTATTTTATCAAAAGCAAACATATATACCCTAAACTATTCTTTAATGTTGTCTTTGACTTTTTCTACAGGGGTGGGAAAGATCCTGGATTCTAGCAGCATGCTCCCAGTTCTTGAAATTGTGCATATATATATATATATGTTTTCCCCTAATATGAACATGTTAATAAAAGTAATTTATAGCTATTTCTCTCTATCAAACGTACTCCACCATTTTATTTACTATAACCATTTTGATGTCCCTTCTCTTTATTTAATTATTTCAGTTTCTACCCTCCAGCTCCATTGAAAAATTCTATGAATTTAACAAGAGACAATCACAATCATTAAATCAACAAAGAAGGAAACCCAAACACATTTCGATCCATAAGAAGATTAAACTAATCCTAGAAAACAATGAAAGATAGCCACTCAAGGCCGACAAAAACACAACGACACAAATAGGTCAAAGGTTGTTCCAACAGCCCAACAAGAAGCAAATGCATATAGGTTGAGCCCAAGTTTGATGATGATGCCTAGAAAATATTTCAAGAAAACAAACTCAAGACATGAAAGTTGAAAACGTCTTGACACGGATGATCTTCATGGCATCTCAACTCTTGGATCTCCATTTGGTCTCCAATATGTATTAACGTCCCAATTGTCGAAACCCTCCAATTAAACTTGAATGGCGACGCCCTTGGTAGTACAAATACTGGTGGGTGTTATCATTCAGCATGTCATACGAGTTGTGTTCTCTTGCATCCATATTCCCTCTTATTTCAGAAGAATCCTGCGAATGTAATATTAAAACTCACATAACTGCATAAGTCTGCCCAAACTAAACTCGAATATAATAGGTCTTCAGCAACAAAAACTAGTGTCAATCAAACCAAAACACCAATTGAGTCTCATACTATATAAATATATAACTGCATAAGTTTGAAAATGTTTAGCTTACAAATGAAACAATGATTACCTGGTCATAATGTGCGGGGGGCTCAAACGATTCGTGGTCTTTCATTACTGAATCATCATCAATATTTTTGGGCAAGCGAGTTTGTAGGTCTTTATGGAACCTCAAGAGTTTATTGTCCAACTGCACCATCTTCTTTTGGCACTGCCACTTCTTAACAAAGTTCCACTGTCCTGTATTAGCGCTGTCGTGATCCAGCTTCTTCCCCTCTTCCAGCAAACTTCTTAACCTTTTTGCATCTTCACTTGGATCTGCTTTATTTGATTCTATCTCCTTCAGGACAGGAGCCAGTGACTTCATGGTATCATCAAGCAGTTTGGTAGTAGTTTCGAGATCACTAACATCTTTTATCACCATCCATATCTCAGATTTTTCAAGAATAGATATGATAGGTGTCACAATTTCTTTGAAGATTAAAATAATCATAGCAGTAATTTTCAGTGTAACATTAATGTTAGGGAGAATGACGACGAGCATGAGTCCAAGAGTACCAATGCGTGGAGCTCTGTTGTTGGGAGGTCGGGGAGGTGCGCGAGTGGTTGGAGCTCTGTTGGGAAGTGGGGGAGGCATGGGAGGTCTGGAATGGATTGGTCCAACGCCACCTGCAGTATCTCCGGCGGCTGAGGACTCAATCTGATGGGGGATTCGATTTAATTCCTCTCTTGGTTGTTGTCTGGTTTGCTTGATGAACCTGAGGAGTTTGTTGTCGAGCTGCTCCAGCTTCCCGCTGTGGACCATGAAAATGTTCCACAGTGATGCTAAAATTCTCGATGCTCCACGGCACTTGGAAACCAGCTTCTTGCCCTCTACTATAATTGATGTTATGCTTCTTACTACATCACCCAGTTGTGAACTTCTTCTTTCTATATCTTGGATAAACCGATCTAGGCTATCCAGTGTACTTCCCAGCTCCTCCCATGGGGATCCGAAGTGTTGAACATCCCTCACTGCTTCCCTAAGTTCTCTAAACGCAACCCTTAAATCCACCTGCTCTGCCATGCCTCCTTCACACAGTAACTCAACCACACAACTTTCGTCTGCACCACTTTTGCTCATTCATTTATTTAAATCCTCTCATCAGAAAGTTCCATCAAGTTTCGCAGTCAACGATAAATCATACTCTAACGCTGTCTTCACTTCCCCCCCCCCCCCCAAACCCCCCCCCCAC
>QFDD01002450.1:0-26151 GCA_006871305.1 Vachellia collinsii | reverse complement strand
AGTAGAGTACAAAATTTGTAATTTTGTGTAATTAATCCAAAACTTTTAGGTTGGTTAAGTATGTTAATTATGTAAATTATGTATTAAATTTGTTTCTATATTATTGCGTAGATTGGTGTGTGTGATCCAGAATTGTGAATTGTACTCTTGGCTTCTAAGGTATTCAAGGTTAAGCTTGGAGTTGAAGTAACCGGGATTAATTTATTTTATATGCACTTTATGAACTGTAAGGTGTTTTTGAGACCTTACTTTCTTTTATATTATTTATATGTTTTTGAAAAGGTATGCATATGTTTGAATATTTACCAAATTTCAGTGAAGCAGTGTATTTTCCAATTTGTATATATGAAATGTGTTTATGAGTGATAATATTGCTGTTGAGATGATTGTGACTTATACATGATGTTATTTGTTGTGAAATGTTGATAAAAGAAAAGTATATTGTACTGAATATGTTGTTTTGTGTTATGGGGTATATTGGGTTGTGTGGAAGAGATGCGGTTGAATTGTGTGCCCATCGACTTTCTCATTCCTGGCCCGGATTTGAGTGGGTGTTTTGGATGGACACCTTCCTATTACAGTATATCAATGGTGACATGGAAGGGGACAGTGTTCTTGAAGTGACTAGCTAACCTTTGGCCGGGTATACTAGCACTAATAGGCTGTACCACGTCCAGAAGATATAAGGAGGAGCAGGATGAATGAGTGGGGACGGGTCTAATTATTGAAAGTGTTACGTATGATTTTATTTTTGAAATTATTAACGTGACTGTTGATAAACCTGCTTCGCTGGCTTACATTCCTTTCTTGTATATATTATAGATTAATTTTGGTTATGGGGACGTAATGTCTCACCCCGTGGTATTAACTCTTTTTCAGGCGAGACCTCTCTTTCGAATAGGGGTCAAGGAAAGCAAGCAGAGGCATAAGTGTTTGTAACCTTGTATGCCTCTGAAATCTTTTTGAAGGATTGTATTATTTATATATTGCTATTATAGGGTCATCATATTTTGATTTACTCTAATTTTATTTTTGAGAGGATAACTGTTTGTATCTGAACCTGTGTGTTTGGGTAACATTGTGGAAATATGGAGACTAGTGGGCTAGATTGTAACTCTTATTTTAATTGTGCCCTTAATCTTATGTATGGATTTATTTAGTGGATTTGTGGGCGGTTTTGTGCCCTAGATTTTTATGTATGGATTTGTGGGCGATGTTGTGCCCTTGATCCTAAAGTTTTAATTTGATGGATGATAATTAAAGTTTTTGAAAATGATAGACAAATTCTTTTATAACCATGGTTAATTATTTAATAATTGATAATTATGCTACATGCATTGTTTTGTGCAAAAGGTCTTTTCACTTTGGGCATGCGTAGAGCATGATGTATTGAACGTATCTCTTTATAATAATAAAAGATGCATTATTTTCCATGTATATGTATGTGTGCATTGGCATAGAAAGAAGGTATGCAATTATAGTATATCGTATAGGTTAAAGGTTGGCTCACTCATACGAGCAACCATCTTGCTGCATCCATATGGGATGTGGAAGATAAGACAAGAAGCGATCAATACGAGATGATTGATGAAGAATCGCCATGAAATTGTTGCCTTAGATGTTTGGGATGAGATCCACCATAAGGGTAGGTCGAATCATAGACATGTGCAGTCTACATAACTTGTAGCCAGACAGAGAACACTTCCATACGCAGACATCATGGGTTGGAAGATGTTCCGGTTCAATTGTTGGGTGCATTTTGGAACTCAAGTCTATACGGTGTTAACTAAAACAAAATCGATATACAAGAGACAAAACACCGTGACATGCAATTCATACTGCATGTGCTAAAACTCATAGTTAAAGCCGCAGAAAAGGGGAATCATAGATGGAAGATCCCTGTTCCATTACAGTGTGAGTCCCGAAGAGGCTACAGACCTCTCATGATACCCTTATTACTCAGACGGCATCATGAGGGCTTGACATGGTGCCTGCTACTCTAGCTTGAACCCCATGACCATGGGTAATTCGGTCTAACGGATTCAAATTGAGAAAGCAACCACGTCAGGCTCAATTGATAGCAAGTCAGGAGAAAGATTTACCTGGAATGCACCGTTGTACTAGAGTTTGTGAAATGTCCCTTACAAGTTATGTGAATGACTAGTAAGTGTGGGCCCTGCGTGCGTAAGAAGGCAATCTGAGTTCATGTTACTCGAGAGGGATTAGATATGCCAATAAGAATGTGCATGGGAAAATCTAGGAAATCCGAGGCAATCTATTTATTACTTACAGTTACATTTAGGGTGCCCTTGTGAGCTGATCTTTTTATTAAAGACTTCTAGTAAACAAGCATCCACATTGAGGACGTCATGCCCATGCGGTCACGGCAGACACCAAGTATGGAACAAGAAGGATATATAGAATCACAGGATGGTCAGCCCATCAAGTGCGAGTGGGAGATGTTGGAATTATGGGCTTTAATCCACCCTTAATGGGCTGGACCCATAAATTAGGAAATTAAGATATTCCTAATATAATTAATTATGTGTTTAATTAATTATAAAGATAATCAGGATAAATTTGCAAGATAGCTGACTCAGCGGTGAGTTAGATAAATATCCAAAAGATATTTGAAAAAATAAATTAAATATTGATGCCATTTAAATAATCTGATTATCACTTGGAGGGATATAATAAATGAATTATAAATAAGTTTATTTATTTGAATTTTGAATTTAATGGAGAAATTATCTCAACCGAAGATATTTTAAGTTCCCAAAATATCCCTAGCCTACTCCTATAAATAGGAGTCCTCCCCATCAGTTTCAATTACCCCAGTCGTTGAGTTTTCCGACTATCTTTTCCCTATCAATATTTTCTCTTGTGTGGTGCTCTGCTGTGCCACTAAGTTTGGACTCTAGAATTTTCTAGTGGTCAGAACAAGTTCAATTTTTCGAGCGTCCGTACGGTGAAGAAGAGATCACGTGTGGTATATTTCTTGCTCCCCTTTACTTTATTGATGTACTGGCTGATAAATATTATCTATTGTGATTTTTCTAACATTTTGAAAATAATTTTTATTAAAAATTTGTATTAGTCGAGCTCCCTTACTATCATTTTCATGGGCGACGGAAGAAAGATTATTTTTAAATTGATTATTAAATAATTAGTTTTTTGTTAAAATCATAACAAAGAATCATTTTTAAATAAAAAATTCCATAATAATTATTTTGAAAAGGTGGGTAATCAGTTTGAAGCAATGCAAAATTTGTTTTATTCATAATAAAAATAAAGTGTTATTGATCCCATGGAGAGGTATGTAAGTATATATATTTTTGCAGTGTTGCAGCATACACAGTTTAAGAAAAAACTAGGAATCGTATTTATAGTATCATAAAATTAGTTCTTACGGGAGCATGTTCGAAATCAGACAGAGAAGCTTTCGATTCAGACGAAGGAGAGGAGGCGGTAAGGTGGTGGTTGCACTGCATGAGTTCTAAGAACAGAATTGGACTCCTTCATTTCCATTTCTATAAGCCCAATTATATTATTCCAAACAGGCCATAAAGTAAACTAAAGAAAGCAACAAAACAAAGTTGAACCACAGGTCTCGTGTTTGAGTCGTGGGAAGGCAGCAGCGTTAGGTGGTAGCTCACCTTTTCAAAGAGGAACCCGCACAAGGGGCTAACGGATTAGTCTGGACCCGTGGTTGGTCCAAGACACCGTGCGTAGGGAAAAAAAAAGGCAAGCCCAAAATAAATCCAACCAATGTACCCCTCCCTATCAAATAAAAGCCAGCTAGACCCCACTGACAACGATATTCCACACGTGTTCAGATCCAAACTGAGAGAACCCACATTCCGTGCGGACCTCAAGTTTGCCATTCAGTGTCGGCAACCTTTTTTCCTTCTCTAGGAAACATCGAAACAGCCACACAATTAAACCCCAGATCTTCTGCAACAAAACTCCGTCCCTTCGATCCTTCTTCTTCTTCTTCTTGTTTTTTTTTTTTGTTTGGGAACACCTGCCACCCATCTGATTCCGTACATCCCCCCCAGCCCAATCTGAATTCAATTTGAACCATCTGAGGCGACCGCTGTCTGCCGTCGATCGAGTGACACCAGTAGCAGATTGGACCAGGTCCCCGCACATCTCATCTCCCATAATCAGGTACAAACATCTTCTTTCTTTCTTTCCATAGCATCCAGCATACGATTCCAAATATGTGTCTCCACGGTTCAAACTTACTGAAGGTTTTTGGCGAAACACAAATGGCTGAAAATTTACGAATTTGGTGTATTTCGATTACAAATATTTACAGACACACACACACACACACACACACACGTATATATACACATTTTCTTAATCAATTGTTGGTGATAAGGGACATATGAATTTAGATTTTAGATATATTCAGTTGTGAAGAATAAATTATGCAATATGGTCAGCGTTGGGATGTTTAGACAGCTCATCAGTTCTGCCACCCATCTTGAAGAATAAATTATATTTAAATGTCGTAGTATTTTTTTTTTCCCTCTCTTCTTATTGAATGTTCATTGATATTTTTTTCACCTCTGGGGAAAAAACATATGGTGCCGGATGCATTTTTAGTTGAAGTTCATGGGTTCTTTGCACTGTCACCCGAAAATATATGCTGGTTAATATAAGATAGGTAAATTAGTCCAGGGAAAAATGATGAATAGGAGGGAAAAATGAATTGAAGTTTTATATTTAGGATTACATCTAATCTTCCAACTAGTTCCAGTATTACGGACCAAATATTTATTGTGTGGTTTTGATACTTGATATATACACATTCTCTTCATAATGTAAAATGGTACTGTCTTTAGGATCCCATGTGCTGAAAAGATTTGCTTTGTAACCGTGGTTTGGATTGTGAAACTTGAAAAACTTGGAGTAAGTCCACTTTGGTCTTGGGAAAATTTGGAAATTCAGTTCTTGCTTAGTTGCTTTTAGGCAGTATGTGATTCAAATGGCATGGGTAGTTGAACAAAAAGAAATAAATGGGAAAAAGTCCTCTGCTGAAAATTTTATTGGTAAGAAGGATATGATAAATTTTTATGTACAAAAAGTGTCATAAATTTGGCATACAGAATACTGATATTCTGATTTAAGTCATTCTCACTAGTATTTTTGAATGGGGACTTCCCCCGTTTTCCCCAAAACAATGGTTTCCCTCCCTCCCTCTCAGCCAAGCTGTTTGTCTTTGTTGGACATGATCAATATAATATCTTAGAAGGGGAGAAATGTGCCTCAAAATTTAACACTCCACCCTGTAATGGATATCAATGTGTGGCATTGTTATCTAATTGAAGAAGAATTGATGATAATAGATTCAGATCATGCATCCACCAAATATTTGTTCATACAATACGATATTTTAGTTCTCGAGCTCCATTACCAAGTTGGACGTGAGGAAATGTTGGCCTACGCCATGGTTTCTTAAAGAAAGAATGAGATAATAAAGCACAAAGTAAACACAACTAAAGCCCAAAAGTTCTATCGTGGGCACTTCTTCTTTCTTTAAGCTGCATAATAGTGGTAATTAGTTTATTGCGCTCTTCCAACTGCTCAAAATGTTTAAACTGAATTGCTTGCAACTTACTTTGCATTAAATCCGAGCGTCTTCGCGCTTCTGCAGCCTGCTCAGTGCCTTCTATCATTTGGTTTTCAGTTAGCTCCAGGGAAGTTCTATTAGCCTCTAGCTTTATCTTGTTCGCCAGAATTTCTTCTTCTATCGCCGATGCATCGGCCATGTCATTGCCAAACACTTTGACTTTTACTGAGTTTATCCAGTCTATGTCAAACTCAATAAATTGCCTCTTCTAGCTTTTTCTTTAAAATCAATTTGTCCGATTCTGTAATAGTATAGGGGGTCTTGGTAGTCAGCATGAACAAAATATCCATTAGCACTCCGTAGGAGGTCGCTATTATTGAGCGGGTAAGTTGCTTAGATAGTCTTAGTTGTGGATGCAGCTCAAGTGCTTTTGCAAGCAAAGCTGATTCACCATCCCTTAACCCCATGACTTCTAAAATTTCTTCAATCCCCAATACTTGAGAAGGGCCAGTGACATCTATGCGTGATTTTGATATAGCAGCCGAAGTCAGCAGATGAATGAATTAATATACAAGAGATTATCACAGAAAGAAACACCATCACTTACCTTGGTGATAAGAAGGAATAATGTGGGGAACGTTTTCTTTTGGAGCCTTCTCCAGTTTAGTCTGCATGGCACAAGGAAAAATTAGTTTTAGTTTATTTTCTGCTGTCTTTTAAAATGTATTATTATTTCCGACTATCTCAAAAGCTCGACGGGCATATCACTGCAGCAAAAAAAGGGGAAAAATAGATTTTTAGACTGCATCTGGAACCAATCGTAAACCCAATGCACATATCACTACTGCCAAAAATGAAGCTTTTTAGACTGCATCTAGAATTGGTTTAGAGGAGGGTGATCGGTTCCCAAGGTGAGATCTAAAAAGTCCTATTTTTTTTTTATTTTACTCCCCACCTAAAGTTTGCAAAGCAGACTTATTCAACCAGTCAAATGCAGTTGCCATTTGGTGATATCATTATAGTTGGAAACTTCCACAATTTCCATCACTGTTTCCTATGGTTCTCTAACAAATATCAACATATAAACCTGTGAACATTTGAATTCTTCAATTTTTATCAAGTACTCTTGATTCTTGAAAGCTTTGTTCTGCTGCTCCTTTCATAATAACAATCTTAGAAACATAAATACCACTGGTTTAGCATTCCCAATTATACTTTGAAGGTCAACTACTTTTACAACTACCTACCCTATTTCTAGAAATATTTTAACAAGACTGAAGCTTTTCTCTACTTTTAGTTGTGTAGCATAAATTTGTTGGCACTTACACGTGCGAAGATGTTATGAATTGTTGGTATTAAAAGCTTACATACAAGACAACATGTTAAATTTAAAATAAAGGCAAAACAAGCATACTGCTATATACCGACTATTTTGTGGGCCCCCAACTTGTGAATAAATGGGGGAAGGAATGACTTTCCTTTTCATAAGTACAATGCCCTCTGAAATTCTCAGTTTTTTTAATAGGACGTAATAAATAGGAGGTTTTGTTAAAAATCCTTGAATCATTGAGATTTTGATTGTGTATGTAACAGTTCTCATTTCCCCATGTCTTACTGGAGTGTCATTAGTGTTTCATTTGTTGGCTAGATTTTCATCGAATTAAATCCTGAAACGATCATCATTGAACACACACACACACACACACAGAGAAAGAGATAAAGAAAAGGTTATTAGTTTAAACTATATAATTAGCATAATACCATATTAAAAAGGGTATAACACTGTAATCAATAACCAATGAAAACTTTACTTGTGGAGGAGTGACTAAAGTTGCCACCGAGTCAGTTAATGGTGTTGTCACCGCATCATCCTTTGAAGTAAGACCCTGTTGAACTCTATTTTACTCATGGAATCATTACTCTGAAGAACAAAAAACAAAAATATCATATTTTGTAATGATGCAATGTCAGAATAATTACTAACTAGTCTTAATGTTATAACATACATCATCATCAAATGATATATTGGTTTTGTGAGAGCCTCAATGGTTGTTTCTACTTCCTCAAGATCATGCTGTGCAGTTGGTCCACTCATTATTTTTGGTTTTATTTGTTGCATGTTATTTAAGGTCATTATTCTTTTTTTGCAGCTATTATGAAAGCTTTTAGTAGGCATGCTAGTCCTCTTGTTAATACAGAGTCAGATGATGGTGGTACCGTTGCTGTTGATGTGTTCGAAAGTGGAGCTTCTTCACCAGTTTTCTTCATTACTTCAAAATCCTGGGCAACAACACGAGAAATAAACAAGATGCATACAAGTTTCCTCATGGTCTAAAATCTTAGTAAAAGAAGAGAAGAAATATTTATTTGTTGGTTTATTGAGATTGGTCTTTAAATTCTTCAAAGATTTTTCATTCAAGTTACCAAAAATAAATAGGATTTTGGTTGCTCCTGCAATAAATAGTCATACCTCAGCTGAGTTTTGTGAAGCACTCGTCAGCCCCTGTGCTTCTATTTCTCGTCTCCCTTTGGCTTCTCCTGTGGGTGGTTGGATGTTCAAGTGTGAGGGGACTTGTAATGATGTGCCCACATCGGATATATGTGGCATGGCTTGACCAGTATTGGAATCTGTAGACTGTAGCTCCTCTATTTCTTGAGACCTATTCAGCTCTTTTGCTTTCCCCAATATGGCACAATCACGTACTTCAAAATTCAAATTGAATTGTGTCATGGATTGAAGATCAATGCCCCTGCAAAAGTTTTCAAGATTGGGCAGATTTTTGAGTTTTAAATGTGATAGATTGGGAGCCACATCTTGCATTCCCCTCTCTCTTGTATCATCACCACCATCATCTTGTTGGCATCCAAATACTTCCTTGAGGTTGGTGGCGGCTTCTATTTCCAAACTCCCCAGTCTTTGAAGCGTGCTGACTGTTGAGATGGAGAAAACGGATTTCAACGCATCACAGTGAGAGATACAAATTTTTTGTAATGTTGGGAGGTGTAGTTGAGGTGAACCATCATCGTCTTCGATGATGTAAACTAACTCTCTGCATTGTGTCACCTTCAATTCGGACAACTGTGGTAGGTATTTCATTGTTGAGGTATGGAAGATAGCTCTAAGCACATCACATTGGCTGATTACTAGAACTTGTAGATTGCGGAGGTTCAAAATATTGTTGGGGTCCTTATATATACGCCTCAACTTGTGCAAACCCTCAATCTCCAAGACTTCTAATTTCAATTCCACCTCCGCTTCACTTTTAACTCCTTCAGCATTAAAAGCCTCTTCCACTTCAAAGTGCCTTATTCCAAGACTGGTCAAGTTTTGCCTATCCATGAGTAGTTTCATGGAGTCCTACAAGAGATAATAATAATCTACGTTAGTTTCAAATTATTCTTCTGGTCACATGCGTATAAGTAAGACCAAAAGTATACCACTCCAGTTTCTGAGTCTGCTTGTCTTCCTCGTAAAAAATCCATCCAATCAAGATAAGGTCTTCCGATCGACTGCTGACAAGAGGGTCAAGTAAAACAGAGGAATCAACAAGTCTTGCTGGCCCAACAAAAAGTAATACGTGAAAAACAATAAATAGAAGTACTACCGGATCCCCAGTTTCTGATGTCAGTCGTTTTCCTTGTAAATAAACCATTGGATGTGGAAAAGGTCTTTTCACCAGCTCTCGCCCCAAATTAATATGCTTGAGGGATGGCCACTCCATAGGTGTCATCTCCCATATGTTCCGTGAGCTAGGTGACTGTCTGAAAGCATGCTGATTCTCTGGATGAAATGTTTCATTTCTTCTCATTGATTCGTACAACCATATACTTTTAACTAATCAACTATTCCATCCAGCTCTTATTTCTTTTCTTCATAAGAGACAATTAATCAAATCAATCAGCACATGCTTTTATTTTACTTTGAAAAATAATAAATTCCTCAACAAGATTCATTGGAAACATTTCCTTCCAATTAACCCTCGATTCCATTTTTTTTTGGGTACCAAATTCATTTTTCTTTGTGATTTTGGGGAAAAGATATTAGCATCACATTTGATGAATAAGCAATGGGAATAGAGTGATACAAGAGTGGCAAACCGATGAGTTTGCTGGCAGACAGCACCATCCATGAGTCCTAGCGGAAGCATCTTTCGGAGTTGGAGATGCCCTTTGTATGCATTTGGCGGATGCTTCACATATGCCGATGAAGCTTGGTACAACTTCAAGCTCCATTGTTGTCAGTGAGGGGAGCATGCTGATGTTCTTGAGTGAAACTCTGCCCTCATCTTCTCGATATACACCGAATATATATTTCAACTTTTCACTAGACCTGATAGATAAATCTTGCAAAAGGCAAAGGCCTACAGCCGAAAGGAATGACAATACAAACTGTAATTTGTCACATCCTTCAATTTGAAGAGATTTTAACTTTAGACCAACAAGTAGTTGGTTGAGCTGGTAAGTGGGCTCGCCCCCGTAAGGATGAGAACGCGTGTTCGATTCCCGAGAAGCACTCTTGTTGGGGGAGGTGAGAACCCAGCCTATGTGGGCCGCACTCTAAGCCTTGAATCCGGATTAGTTTGGCTGCCCTTATTTGGTGGTCGGGACACCGGGTGGTGGCGGCTCTCCTCCAAGGAGAGAGACTTAAAACCGTTCCATCAAAAAAAAAAAAAGAAGAGATTTTAACTTTGGAAAGAAGAAGCGATCACTATTTTGATGATCATCAGTATCCACCACTTGCCCTGGACTTGGATCTTTAATCAAAGTTTCCACCTGCTTGCAATTTTTAATAGACAATTCTTCCAAAAGCAATAGGCTTCCAGCAACAGAGGGTCCAAAAATCGATGCTTCAAACATTGAACAATCATCCAGTTGCAAAACCTTCACATGAGGGAGTTTGAGATTGCCGTGAAAAAATTTATTGCATAACTTGTCACAATGCCATAACATGAGAGTTTTTAGCTTTCTAAGAAAGTTAGAGGGCACACGTCCACGACACAAGTCTCGGGCACCCACATGATCCAGATAGAGCTCATCCAAAATTGGAGAAGGCATCCATATCACCTAAATGCTCTCTATTATCAAGGAGGAACTCAATATTAGGACACTTATACAAATCAAGTTTGATGAGGTTCTTCATCACTCCATCTTTCACGGAAACAATATCAGGGGCAAGACATTTCCATCTTGCTTCTCGCACTTCGGACAACTCAAGGATATGTGCCCTTTCCACATGGTCTTTCAACATTTTTTCAGACATTAAATTTTTCATATGTTTTGTATTGAAACATTTAGAGTTTCCATCATCCACATCAACGAAATATTGAAGACCAGAACATGCTATAAAGTACTTTTGTAGTGCAGGTGCATGAGATGTATCGTGAGCAAATTCATCTTTATTGTCTTCGTCATTTGGCTCTGAATCTATGTCATCATTGTGAACAAAATCCAATTTTTCCAATCGTGAACATCTACCAATCACTTCAAATGCCTTCTTCCTCTCAATTTGACATCTTTTTATCCCTAACAATCTCAAGCTCTCTACTTTCACGATTTCTTTTGGGAAACGCATGATCAAACAATTTTGGAATTCAATAATCACAAGATTGTTGAGGTATTTCAAACCAAAGGTGTCATCTAATTTCCAACCATTCAAAATGAGAGTTCGCATATTTCTCAGTGAAAGAAGTGACCGTAAAGAAAGAGCGGGATATACCACATTTTTATGACAACATAGAAACAAAACCTTCAGGTTGACCACCTTTTTGAAGATTGCATACGAGTCTTCAACTTTAACTTGTCCCTTTACCCAAAGGAGGAGTACTTGGAGTTCTGTAGCATCAAAGTGATTGGAGAGGCAATATTGCTACTCCAAGACAAGAATTTCAAATTTGGTTTGAATTCACCACTTGAATTCATGACGACTTGCACATCTTTGTCTTCTACCGATAAGATTACTCCACGATGTAGTTCGTGCATCTTCACACACTCTTCCTTAGTCTCCAGCAACAAAAATGATTTTATGAGGTCATCTTTTGCTAGTATCAGTCTATCTCTCAGTTCGAAATAGTTCTTTGCTTCACCGAAAAGGCCCAATCCAATGCCAAGTTTGCTTAAAAGTTCTACAGGTATTTCGTAACCCCTAGGAAAGAGAGAGCACAGCAACAAGAGGTGTTTGGCTTTACTCTCAAGTCTGTCATATCTTAACTTGAGACTGCGACAAACGTTTATCCACTGTTCGCAATGATCATAATGCAGTGGTTCGAAGTTCAGAATGGGTTTCAATACGTTCGTCCATTCTCTATGATGAAAACCCCTCAACACGGTTGCGATTGCCACATTGGCAACCGGTAGTCCTCCGCAAGCATCCACAACCGCTTGCGCAGTACTCATGAATTGATTGGTAGACTCTTCACTTCTTGTACCAACATGTTCCAAAAATATATGCAATCCGTCCCTGCCTTCCAATGTTTGCAGTGAAATCGTTTGTTGGCATGCCATAGCTTCACAAACTCTTTAATTGCTTGTTGTTATCAAAACACAACAGTTACTGTGATTACGGGGAATCCTCTGTGAGAGCTATTCTCTCTCCTTGTCAGAGTTTGTTACTGCTGTCGTGGCGGATTTTCGGGGCATCCGAAAAAATTGTTGGCCAGGACATATAAATTTCGAGTATTTAACACAGTAAAATAAAAAGAAGAAGCTGGATTTGTAGACACCCAAAATATAACAATAAGAAAATAAAAGCTTGAAATGGGAAACATTAACGGGTGAGATACACTCACGCAAATGGCTGGTTTATTATACATGTTTAAATTAGTGGTACAAATTACTTTTTTTAATATGATTTACATGCTTTTCCAATGCCTTGCAAGCAAATCCAACCTTCACGCCTCTTCCACTCTTGTTTCTTGGTCTCCCATTATCATCATCACTGCCATTTAATTTTCTATTCATAATCATTCAATCAATGAGCCTGGGATAACTTCTGCCATTTTCTCTTGTTCTTGTCAATTCAATATCATAACGTTGAAAACAAACTTTGCATGAATACCATTTTCGAAAGAACAAATTTAGCATTAGAAGAGTATGTTTTTCTTATATACTACCGTAATCTATTTTTGATGACACTCAAAGTAAAATTTAAGAATCAATGAATCAAAACGTTTGTAATTGCAGTTTCTTCAAAACAGTTTCATCAATTGCTTGTTCCAGCTCCCTCCCATGTTTGCATTGCCAAATGCAATTTGGAAACAAACCACAAAAACATGTCTGCAGTGTTTCAGTGTCTTCGTTAATGACCACATCAACTTCATTCATCCATAGTTGAACCCCTTCTTCGACTCGAGTCTCGTCTCTTTCACTCGCTTCTACAATATCATCCTGCACCTCTTTTCTTTTTGCAATCAACTGTCTCCTTGCCTCCTCAAACTTATTAGCATAAGTATTGAAACGACGTAAATAACCAACTTCTGTTATTGCTCCACCGATCAGTGTCGCCACAAAATATTCCGCAATATCATCCACACAGCGTGTTGCCATTGTAGAGTCTTTACTACTGTTGTCAACAAATGGAACGATTAGACCGTCATATTATTTAGAGTAACCACATGCTTTGATGATATTAAATGTTCTACAAAACAAGTACTGAAAATTAATGCCTCGAAATAAAAGTTTACTAAATTGACCTATGTATCAGTCTTTTGTGACCAAAATCAACTTTTTCATGCATGATGCAGTCTACAGAATGTTCGGCTGCCAGACTGGCACATCGACTTTTTTGCGGGGCGGTGGAGTAGTACATTGAGAGAAACAACAAGTAAGAGCAACAAACAAACACATTTGAGTTTGTGTGTGATTATATTTTGTTTTATGAATTCTTACATTTTTGCATGTAATCATATTTTTGCTTTAAGAGCAACAGCCACTTTTTTTTTTTTTTTGCATGCAATTATATTGTGGGTGTGTTATGAGTTCTTTACAAATATATACATGTAAGAGCAACAAACAAACACAGATGCACATACATGCATATGAACGAATCAAAAACGTATTGTATCATCTACAACAACAAGCCTTAGATAGCTTAATAGTACCCTGTTTAAGAAAGTGTATCTAGAGAGAGAAAATATTCACCTAAGAGGAAGACAACAGTCTAAAATAACAGCATAATTATTTATCTATTATTATTTTGTCTCCCATAAACCCCATCTAATCTAGTCAAACAAGGCAATGTTGAAAGACTTACCCTCCTCTTTACTACACTCAACCCAACACTTGATGGTATAGCTAAAATTAAAGTGCAAACTAAAAATAAAAGAAATGCATTTTGAAAATTTATATATTATTCAATCAATATGTATAGTTACCACTGTTTTGGGGATATGAATTCTGCTCCCTGATGCCTTGAATAGAGAAACCTCCCTCCGCTCTGTCTCTAATCTCAGCAACAACAAAAACAAATTACTCAGCAAATCTAAAATGAACGTGCCCTGATTTCATTTGACACAAGCACCTTATGTAAATAAGACTAAATACGCAAGTTTCTCCTTACATAAAAAAAGCAGAAAATTTAATGTCGGTTGCTAATTCTCTACACCAGCCTACTCAATGTCTTGTTTCTTATATTCCAAAGATACTCGTAACAGAATGGACAGCATTATATCTAGTGTCTTTTCTGGTGGAAGTGCTCTGAGGCAAAACGGAGAGTTCATTAGGTATCTAACAGGAAATTAAAACTTGACAAAATGGAGGGTGGATTGGATTTTTAAAGATTTTGAAGCATTTAACCTTGCTGTGCTGACTAGCTTGAGGCACTACGATCACGACCTGAAGACCTAGAAATTTGGAAAAATGCAGTTTCAATCTTTCCAAACTAGTTTTCCTTAACAATTTTGGGTTTAAAAATAGATTTCAACTAGAAATAAGAGTACCAATAGCAACAATCCCTCACTCAACTATCCTCACACTGAATCCTATATAAAAGAAATGCTAACTGCAACTGCAAAAATACAGAAAAACTAAAACCCAACTACAAAATGAAAAGGGAGAATGAAAATACCTTAAGGTGCTGCACAAAAAGGATGAGAGGGAGGACTGGAAATTGAAACCTAAAGATTACAGAGTGTTGCAGAGAATGGAGCAAAAAAATGCAAAGGAATGTGTGGCTCTAAAAGTTTGGGTTGTAATTTATGGAGTGAATGAAGAAGGAGAAGAGTTGTGGCTCTAAAGAATGAAGGGTCATAGAGAGTGGAAGCCTCAAAGTCATAACTATTACAAACGAGGGGAGTTATAGAATAGAAGTCATGACTCTGAAGAGGAAGGGGAGGAAGAGCATTGTGGATGAAATGACTCAAAAGCCATTAGGTTTTTTAACCTATAATGAATCTAGACAAGGTGTGGGGTAGGTTCAAAGGGTGAAGTGGTAAATGGGTGAAAAATTTTAAAGGTAAAGAGGTGATTTCTAAGCAAGGTTTTTGGTTTACTTAACTAGGTCATGACCTTAGATGACCACGTCGCAACTTCAAATGCACACAAAGCAAAAGAGGGTTACAGAGGGGCTTCAGGTCCCGACCTCAAGTGCACAAAAAGCACTTGTCTCAATAGGGCCCCAGGTCGTGACTTATAATTCCATGTCACGAGCTCATATGGTCAGAGAGCTCACCTTGAGTTGGCTCTCTAGGTCGCAACCTTAAGTACACAGGGAGCCTTTTCCTTATTAAAACCTAGTCAACCTCAATCCCAAGTTCCTCAACCACTTATACTCACCAAAATACATATCAAAGCAACCGAACTCAACAATTCATCACTAAAGTTTCAACAATTCAATGTAAAACTCAAATTCAAGCAATGAAAGATTAGGGAAACTTTTGAAGAAATCTTGGGTTTTGGCAATTGTCAACAAGAGAACCTACCACAACTAGGGTTAACCCATCAAAACAAGTCGTAACATCCCTTAAAATAACCTTCCTCCAATACACAATGCAATGCATGATATAAAAATGAAACATAAGAAGGAAAAAAGATACAAACAGAGCTAACTTTTACTACTAGATTGTCTTCCCGCACTTATCCTTCTTGTAAATTGATTAAGCTTAACCAATCAAATGAAAACAAGTAAGGAAAGAGACAACCTTTCATAAATCTCCGTATACTCTCGTAGGAGAAGTTCTCATCCCGAATGAGAAACATACATTTCTTCATTACATCTCCTCCCATAATGGACATTCTTAGAGGTGGCTCTAGATCAATAGGTAAAGGCTCCAAAACATAGGGCTTGTCATCACAACCTTGCCTAGTGTGATTCTACAAAACAAATATTAGACTAGTAGCAATATCTAGTCCAAATATACAAACTTGGAGAGATATAGAGTAAAGTGATGACATCTTAGGGACAAAACTCTCCAAGTAGGAATTACAGCCAAGAAAGAAAGTCAATGGGACTCCCTTCAATGAGAATCAAACAAATACATAATTTTTTAAACTCCAAACAATTACACATGTTCACATAGCACATATTTAGTAATGCAAACTAGTACAATAAATAAACAACAATCAATGAAAATATTAATGTAAAAGTTAGTAACTTTGCTACCTTAGTTCTTTAACTTGTTCCTTCACTTTGTTGGCTTCCCTCTTGGTCTTTGGAGACTTCCCTTTGCAACTTAGACTCCTACTCATATTATAATGCATTTGGCATTAAGAATAAGCCATAACCAATGCATTAAAACATTCAAAACCTCACTAAAACTTCTCCTAAACTTTAAATGTCCTAAATCCATTAACTTTGCCAAAATTGATTCTAATGCTTCCAAAATTGTTTTCTCACATGTACCCTATGCAACTTTACTTTCTAAATCCATTGGAAGCATCAAGATCATAAAAAAAAAAAATCACTCCTTCCCTTCGAAATAGCTCTGGCCGAAATAGTGCAAAAATGGGGGAAAATGTGATTTTTCAAACTTTATTCCGTACACTTGCATAATCTTGATCCTAAACCACTTTCCTTGCATTATTTAACACAAAATCATTCCTCCCCTAACACATAGAAGGTCAGCCAGCATGACCCCCTTAGGGTTCCAATTCCAAAATTTCATACACAACTCAAGCAAGCACAAAACAACCACCAATAGGTTCCAAATCATGCATTGAGTTGTTTTCTAACAACTATTTCATCTAAATCCCTCTCTTTCTCATTTTTTCTCTCCAACACCTTAACTTTCCAGGAGCAAAATTATTCCATTTCAAGCAAACATAAACATATTAAATGGAAGAGGGTGGTAAAAACTAAGAAATATGAGAGATTTAATGTCAACAACACTTGTTTACCTTTCATTTCAACTTCAATCTTCTTCTCCTCCTTGCTTGAACACCCATGGCACTGCTCTCCCTTTTCCTCTTGGTGGCCAACTCAAATGGGGTTTTGAAATGGCTAGAAGAGATGGTGTCTCTAATGTGTATCAAAGCGAATAAAGAGAAGTTTTACATATATGATATTTTGATGTATATGTGCAATTTTTGGATAAGTGTATGTTAAACTCCTACACAATGTCAATTATGTGCTATGTGATGTGATTATGTGTCGTGGTATGATATTCCAAAGAGAAAGGAATTAAGCATGGAAATGAATAATAAACGGGTCCAAAACCCTTAAAATGACATATTTAGACTAAAATTGGTAAATAAATTCCAAATGCTTTGAAATTTTGCATGCAAGTAGATTATTTTTCAAAATTTCTAAAGAGCCATAGATTTCTTGATTTGGATATGTGGACAAAAAGTTATGCATGTTCCAACTTTCTGCTAAAAACTAGAAGTTGCATCAATAGAAAGTTGGCCCGGCACACACAATAGTTCACCTCGGCAAAGTGGACTTGAGAGGTGAGATCCTCTTAAAGTTTATGGGTTCACCACAGCACAAGGGTAAGGTTTGCCCTAACGAAAGTGATTTGAGAGAAACTTCTCATTAGGATTGAGGAGTTTACCGTGGCGAAGACCAAAGTTGGTCTCGATGAAGTACACCCGAAAGGTTTAGCCATGAGGCCAAAAGAGTTGCAGCAGCAAAGGGCCTTGAACTTGACCAAATGAGTAGTAATTTTTATGAATCAAATTTGTTTTAATTGAGCAAGAATTTGGTCTAAGAAGTATTTTTTTCCCTTATTGGAATTGAGCAAGCTTTCATTAGAGACTTGAATTGAATTTCAATTTTTCTAGAAGTAGTTTTGAATTTTCAAAATTGGGCTAGAATTCTAAGTTACCAAATGAATAGTAACTCAATTGGTGTTTTGAAATTCACTAAGATAACTAATTCTAGCTTATGCAATGGCCTCAATTGACCTAATTAAGGTCTCTGATGAGTAATAAAGCAAAGTAAAGAGAAGTGTTACACTCTTAATGGGACATTGTGCAGCAATATATCCCTTTCCATGACATCTATAATATTCAAGAGAAGATGTTTTAGCAGAAGATGAAAATTGTGAGTTAGATGCCTTACCACCATTAAATTTGGACTTGGATTCCTCCTTGCCCCCTATGTGGAAATGGCGATTCACCCTTGGCCTTAAAATCCTTCCACTTGGTGGTTAATTTTGAGTCTCTCCAGTTAGAAGATGATAACTTAGATTGTTTGATTTTCATTCTTTTCTCAACTTCGATGCCTTTGTGGACAATCTCCTCCTTATCTACAAATTAAGGTTTATAGATCTACTTTATCTATGATTTCAGGCCTAAATCCATCAATAATCCTAGTCATAGAGGCTTCTTCATCTTCTTGTATCCCATTCTCTCATTTTGAGTAAATCAAGCTCATAAATATATTGTTCCACAGTCATAGATCCTTAGTCGAATAATCTCAGCTTTTGATTTAGTTCCCTATAGTGGTAGTTAGGAACATATTTTTTTTTGCTTTATTTTTTCAACTTCTCCCAAGTTCGAGGTTGATTTTTCCCTTTAAGACATCTCTTCATCTAAAAATCCTCCCACCAAATAAGGGCATAATAAAAAAAATTGAAGGGAAGCTAATTTGACATTTTTCTCTTCAAGACAATCCTTCATTCGAAAGATGTGATCAAATTTCATTTCCCAATCAAGGTAACATCTGGGTCAGCACTGCCTTTGAAAGGGGGACATTTTATTTTATGAGCAGATATATCCACACCGCTTTTGGAAGTTCATTTACTACTCTTAGTATTTATCATCATAGTCCTCATTTTGAGTTGATTTGGATACTTTTAACTCTCTATGTCTCTTTTGAGTTGAAAATTTCTTCATGCATGGTTGTCATGAATTCTTTAAATTCCCTGATACTTATAGAAAGCTCTTCTATACTCATCCTTAATCTGAAACGTTATTTTGGTAAAAAGGAGAAATTAATAATAAGGTCATCACCACTCTAATCATGTGTTTCACTCAAAATAATTTAAATGACATTTGTGTTTCACACAAAATTAGCTTTTAACTTTCTTGCATTTTTCTAGTCAGCTTGTGCTTATGAGTATTTGAAACTGAATTTCTTTGCGTCAATTCAAGACAATATAAGTGACACCAAATAAGATAATTATGGAAATCAGATTTGTGAAAAAAAAATGTTAAAACAAGATTGAAGATGATACAAATATGAAATTTTCAAAAAAATAAAATTGAGTAAGTTAAATATAAGAAAGATTGAAATAGGGATTCTAAATTAAAGGAATGTGGAGATCAACTAAGAAAAATAATATTTATCAAATTTTGCTTTTATCAGATTAAGCCTCCTTTCAACTCCTTCTTTTCTTTACTTTCTTTCTTTGTTTTTTTTTACTTCTATTTCTTTCTAATACCACTTTTTCCTTCTTTCTGATACCCTTTTTTTACTTCTCTCTCTCTCTCTATATATATATTGTTGGCTCTTTCCCTTTGTAGCACATTGCCTTTTGCCTCAATCTGAACTGTACTTCAAGAAGAAAAAATAAAATAAGTATATTTTTTTAATTTTTTTTATTGTAGGAAAAGCCATTTGTGTGGAATATGGATGATGAATGAAAAATAAGATGGAATGGAAAGAAATGATAAAACCTATTAGAGACATCCTAGGCTCTGATGCCAAATGATGCAGAAGTTCACGGGGGATTAGGAATTTTCCAAGGAATTTCCACAATATCTCACAAAAAAGCCACAAGGTATTTGATCCAGAACACTAAAAAAATAAATAGTGCTCGTTCAAAAGAAACTAAACAATTTTCTTTATTAACTCTAATTTGAAAATAGCATGCATAAGATATATATTTATAACTTGAGTGGGATAAAAAAAGATGAATGTTTCATCTAAAAAGCCCAAAAAAGACATGGATAGATACTATGAGATAAATCAGATTATGGATGACAGTCTGATTATTAGGGATAAAATAATATTATGGATCTTCTAAAATACTCCTAATTATTAATTAAAACAAATAAAATAAGAAAAATAACCTAAAATTCATCTTAAAATACCTGCTTGGGCTTAAGTACTTGTTTAAGTGTGTAGCCCAAAGAAATATATCAAATAAATAAGTTAAACAAAAGATTCAAGAACTTAGGCCTTGAATAAACTTCCAGTAATGCCATTTAAGGCCATTTAATTATGTGGAAACTTGTGCACTTCTCCAAGATGGATAGAATTGTTGGACTTTTTTCTACATTTTTGATTTGGGTCTCCATCTCAAATATATTTCTTATCAACACTTATAAAGCCTCTTTGGACTTTCAATGTTCAGCAAGATATCGTGGACTTTGAATGTATGATATAAAGTAGATTCTTAATTTCTATCATAAACTTAATTAAAACTTGAGTTTTACTGAGAGTTTTGGATTTCTAAAACTTGTTTCAATACTCGATACTTGAGTATTAACTCTCAAAACTCGAGTTTTGACAACACTTCCACCAAAACTTGAGTTCTCTTGAAAGTGATGATTTTTGAAAGCAGTTTTACATAATGGAACTCAAGTAATGATCCTTATAACTCGAGTATTCTCAACACTTTCACTAAAACTCGAAGATCACTTAAAGTGTTTGTGAAAACATTGAATTTTATCATAAGTTCAAAAATATAATTGTCATCATCAAAACATTATTTCAACAGACCATCTTGATCGTTTGCTCCCTTTTTCTTTTTAGGATTTTTTTCCTTGGAACCGACTAGTCTACTACACTTTAGGCGTGGTTTAGACTCATTTGCCTTTATTGGTCATCTTGGCGGAACGTCAATTCTAATTGGAGCATTTTCATCTAGAATGTAAGATTTGGTAATTCTCTTGAATTCAGTAAATGCATTTGGCAGTTGATTTGTAATATTTTGCAAATGAATTATCTTTTGAACTTCATGTTCACATTGCTATGTACAAGGATCTAGATGTAATAGTGATAATGTTTTCCATGAGATTTCTTTATCTAACTGCTTATTTTCTCCCCCTAATGTTGGGAAAGTTGTCTCATCAAAATGGCAATCATCAAAACATGTCGTAAATAAATCTTCAGTAGATGATTTTAAATACTTTATTATAGATGGAGATTCATAACCAACATATATTCCCAACCTTCTTTGAGGTCCCATCTTTGTGCGTTGAGGTGGAGTAATAGGGACAAATATTGCACATCCAAAAATTGTAAGATGGGAAATATTTGACTCCTGACCAAAAGCCAATTACAGTGAGGAGAATTTATGATAACTTGTTGGCATGATGCGTATAATTATTGTTGCATGTAAAATTGCATGTCCCCAAGCTGAAATGGGAAGTCTTGTTCTCAAAAACATTGGTCTAGCTATCAATTGGAGGCTCTTAATAAATGATTACGCTAAACCATTTTGTATATGAACATGAGCAACAGATTTTTCTATCTTTATTCTAGTTACCCATGCAATAATCATTGAAAGTTTGAGATGAAAACTCACGTGCATTATCAAGACAAATTGTCTTAATTGCATAGTCAAGAAACTGTGCTCTTAATCGAATTATCTGAACGAGTAATCTAGCAAACGCTAAATTATGTGATGATAACAAAGATACATGTGACCAACTTGTAGATGCATTTATTAAAATCATGAAATATCTAAATGGTCTAAATGGTGGATGAATAGGTCCACATATATCTCGTTGGATACACTCTAGAAATACAAGGGATTCAGCCCCGACTTTTATCAGTGAAAGCCTTTTAATTAGCTTTCCTTGAGAACAAGAAGCACACGTGAAATACTTAAATTGAAGAATCTTCTAACTCTTCAATAGATGTCGATGTGAATTTTCAATAATTATTTGCATCATAGTTGACCCGGGATGGCCTAACCGTTCATACCAAATAATAAATGTATTTTTATCAACAAGCTTATTGCTTACCATAACATTTGTCTCAATTGTACTAATACTTGTATAGTACAAACCAAAAGATAATGAAGGCAATTTTTCCAACACACATTTCTCTCCATATCTATCAATTGTAATATGTAGATATTCCCCATTTTTCTCATGCATAGTCTCAATGTGATACCCATTTTGGCGGATATCTTTAAACCTTAACAAATTTCTTTGAGACTTAGAGGAATATAAAGCATCATCAATCACAAATTTTGTCCCTTTGGGTAATATTTGAGGCATGAAAAGTATAACAGGTTTTTTCTAATAAATCCGCATCAATTATGTTTTCACCACATAATTTCAATTGAGAAGTTATTTTAAAAACTGCTGAATTATATTAACTTACAGTCTTAAAATCTTGTAGCCTCAACTGTATCCATTAATAATGAGCTCTAGGTAAAATTACCATTTTTTGGTGATCAAATCTTTCCTTTAAATTAGTTTATAATTCTAATGGATCTTTTACTGTTAAGTACTCAGCCTTCAATCCCTCATGAAGATGGTGGTGAAGGAAAATCATGGCCTTGGCCTTATCTTGGCTAGTTGTTTCATTTCTTGGTGCATCCATAGACCCTTAGCGTCTAGGTGGATTTCAACATCCAAGACCCAAGATAGATAATTCTTTCCTGAGGTATCAAGCACTGTGAACTCAAATTTGGCAAGATTGGTCATGATTTGAACTAAAAACAATAATATCAATTAGAATCATGATAAAATTGATGTAAAATACAATAACATAATGACTTAAAAATACAATAACATAGTCAAAACATGATGTAAAATATTAGAATTCACAAATAACATATAAAGAAACATAAATATACAATATAATGACATATATATAATTAAAAGTATTAAAATGGCTATTAAATAATAAATAAAGAAACGAACAGCATAAATGAGGAACAAATAAGTGATTATATATCCATGAAAGTTATTTAATACTTTTAGTCCTTAACATAATAGCAAGCTAATTTTTTGGAAGATTAAATAAGTTAAATATATTATTAAAAAATATTCATTTATATGTATTATTTGATTACATATAAGTTTATAGTCTGAAAAATTAGTTTAAAAATGATAAATATAGTACAACAGGTAATATAATTTAAGGACTCTTTTCCCCCCTCTCTTCACCACTATGTAATTTTTTTTCTACTTACATCATCTTCAAATATTGGAGTTGAGGAACGTATTTGTTTTATGATTGAAGACATCACAACATCAAGGCCTTTGTTTATTGTTATATCCTTAGTAGATATTACACTATCATTAATTTTTTTAATTTGAGATACAACTTGGTTCAAGTATTTTTTTTTTTTTTTGGCCCGAAACTTGGTTCAAGTATTTTGTTCATGCATAAGTTGATAAAAGTGCACCTATTGTCATTTAATTTCACATAAGAATTTATTTTGATTCTTTAATTTTATAAAATATCCTTTTAGTTCCCTAATATTAAGTTTAAGTATATGAATAACAATGATCAACATAAAAAGTGTCATTTAAAACTAGCAATGTTGGGATTAAAAAAAAATTAAAAGGATACTTTACAAAGTTAAGGAATTGAAACATTATATAAAGTTGGAGTATAAATTTATATTTTTGTCTCAAAATGTGAACTACTCCCTTTTTTCTATGATAATAGTTTAGGTAGGGCTCTGGCTCTCTAAGTTCAACCCAAATCAAGGCTAGGGCGCTTTATTTGGCATCCTACACTTGACGTGGAGGTAATATTGACCTTTAACCCATGACTTGTATTGTAAGAATTCCGGATTATGGGATGTGTCCCCCAAATGTTAAGATGGGGACACTACAAAAAAACATCATATTTCTGACGGAATTACTGATGAAAATTTTCTGTGGCAAAATTAGCCACGGAAATATATTCCGTGGCAAATTTAGCCACGGAAACATATTCCGTGGCAAATTTAATTATTATTTAATTATTTATTAATTAATTATAATAATTATAATTTTATTAATTAATTATTAATTTCAATTTTAAATTTTTTATTTTTTATTCTTATTTTTCATTATTATTTAATATTAAATCTTAATTAATATATTAATTAAAATCAATATTAAATATGAAAATATTAGAAATAATATTTATTTTATTTGTAATAATTTTATATTAAAATTAATATTTTTTAAAATAATAAAAATTATGAAATTAATAATCATATAAATATTATATATAAATAATTTATTATGTAGTATAATATTATATATATTTAAATATGCGTTTAGAAGATAAAAGGTTCTTGCAGCTCAACTGGCAAGGGATCACGAGCGTGCACAGGAGGTCGAGGGTTCGAATCCTAGAGGAGGCAAAATTGAGAATTTATCAGGTGGTGACACGTGACAACTGACGGAGGTACCACGTGGCATGGGCCCGGGTGAGGTGGCGGCTAACGAAGGTGCCATGTTGCATTATTATTTATTTAAAAGAAAAAGAAATTTGCCACGGAAAATTCCGTGGCAAAATTTCCAACGGAATATTCCGTCAGTTTGCCACGGAAACGGAATATTCCGTAGAAAATTTTCCTAAATGAAAATTCCGTCGGTAAATATTTTGTGACGGTGAAATTTCCGACAGAACAAATTCCTTCAGAAAGTCATTCCGTGACAAATTCCGTCGGAAACCACAATGCTGTGGCTAATTTCATGTTTTTTTGTAGTGGGATACCAAACCATCTTCCTAATTATGGGAATGTATAATCCTTACCCATGAGCTCACGGAGGGTTTCAAACAAAGCAATTCTTTTCATTAAAAAAAGAAGACAATCATTATTTGTGCCGAACAAGACCTTGATTCAGATCCTTATAATATTTACATTAACGTACAAAATTAGCAACGGTTTGTTTCAAACATATGTGAAATAAGTCAAGTTGAATATTGAATTTTCTTATAAATTTCTTGAATAATACTCATATAAATTAATAGATTGACTTGCTATCTATGTATATATGCGGGCGAATAGGAATTGATAAAAATTGTTATTTTTAAAATATTTTTTATACAATGCAATGCAGTTATAGAGTAATAAGGCACTTGTGAGTTTAGGAAAATGGATACACACACGTGGGAAGAAAACAAAAATCAATAAGATTATAAGATTTTTTTTTGGCATCAATAAGATTAGATGATAAGTATGAGATAACGATTGAAAGAATGAGGTGGCGAATGGCGATGGCTCATTACAGATAATGTTTATAGCACGTGAGGCATATTGTCTTATTTATTTGACGATCAGTTTACACAATAAATATAAGATGTATACAAATAATTTTAAAGTAATAAAACTAATTCATTTTAGGTCATATTATCACAAATAGCTAGGGCAGTTTTCAGAACAAGGCCACAACTAATTTTTCACACAAAAAAAAATGTCTTGTTAAAATAAATCTTTAGCTATTTGGAGAAAAAAATCTTTATAAATAAAATTGGCGATTTAATCTGACTCAAGTTCATATTAGTCGGTATTAAAGTGTGTATCAATGGTTTCTTTTTAAAAAAAATTGACAGATCTAATAAAGTAACCAAAATCAAATTCTCAAATCGAATCAAAATTTGATTTTTTTTTTCCTAGCTCTGATGTTGAGAGATGTTGAGATGTATGATAAATAATTGGGAAGTTTCATATATTTTTGATCATATGTGGAACGAAAACACGTAATATGGGTCTTATCCATCAATTGTTTCGTTTCCGCCTCAATTTTAGGCTCATCAAATATATTTGATTTTCTTAAGAAAAAGGCTAGATGATGACTTGGGTGATTCATGTTAGAAATTTTTAAAATAAAGAGATGTATTAAATAAAGAGATGTATTTTTCCAAAGGAAGAGATGCAATGCCCTTAGAAAATAACTACCATTTGTTTGAAGGGTTGTGTAGGGAGTCATAATTCTAAAGTCATGTATCCCTACATGTATAAAGGTGTAACTCTTCTTTGAAAAGTCATTGGTTGTGATTTTTTAATGAAGTGGTATGGTTGTGACTTTTAATTGAAAAGACACTACTTCAAAAGGTACCACTTCAAAGCATCTCTTACTTCAAAAGGTACCTCTTCAAGACATCTCTTACTTCAAAAGGTACCTCTTCAAGACATCTCTCTACACTCTATAAATACCCTCCCCATCACTCCATTTGACACACAATTTTCTCACAACAAGATCAAACTCATTGTCTTTCTCTTTGA
>QFDD01002449.1:0-23528 GCA_006871305.1 Vachellia collinsii | reverse complement strand
CATATGCATGGCCATATGATTATGATATATCGCACTAATGTTCTGATTGTTCATGAGCAAATAATTATGTGTGAATATGATTTATGGAACTTGAGAGCCTCCCTCGTAATATTGTTGTTGCAATGCTCAGATCATATGACCTACCAACCCATCAATTCGGGATGGGATCAGGGGAAAGACAAAGGAAATAGAAGCATAAGATATTGAGAATTATCTTGGAACACCTCATCATGGTGATGAACTTGGTCATCCATCCCTTAAGCTACCTTCTTCACATATTTCATCAAGCTATCCATCCCCTTCTCATCATTCCAAATCCTCTTCTCCTGTTCCTACCTTTACCTCACCTTTTTCCACTCAGGTTTCTACATTTCTTCCTCAGCCTGATCTCATCATTGACCAGGTTCTAACATCTCTAGGTCAGGACACTTCCATTACACCACTTCCTCCACCAAAAAGACCTTCAGCTGCACCTTCTTTGCCATCTATCTCCACCTTTCCTAATGATGCCAAAAAAGGGGGGAAGGATGAGTCAGAGGATTGAAAGTGTTAGGATTTTGTATTAATGCATTCCGTAATTTCATTTTGCATCTGCTGAAAATCATGTGCTGCGATATTTCATGTACTACTGCTATATAATGTTAACACAAAAGCCTAATCAGTAATAATTGGTTATGTTTTGTGCTTATATATCTTTCACTCATTATGTTCATTTTGCTATCAATTGGAAATTTTTAAATCCTAATACTATTTCAGCAGCCTCAATTTGTACCAAAATGCATTTTTCAAATCATTGACTTCATTAAAGTTTTGTTATCATAAAAAAAAGGGGGAGAAAGTTGATTCCTATGTTTTTTATGATATCAAGATTGAAAAATGAAAGAGAGTTGGATTTGAACGGAAACTAAGAGTTTCATATTGACAAGCTTCATTCAAATGAGTTAGTATTTCATTCGAATCAATTTTAGTATTATCAACAAAAAATGAAACATCATTCGATTGCTCAAGGTATCTCATTCAAATAAATTAAATAATCTTTGCATTTAGAAAGTTTCATGAATGCTTTCTCATTCAAATGATCTTGATTCCCTATATCGATGATCCTCTTATTTTCAAATTCTTCAAATAAAGCCTTCAAATATTTTTGAGAAAATCTGATACTCATTCGAATGAACACATTTACTCATTTAAATGAAGACATCATCTTATAGATATCCGAATGAAATCTTAAGATGAGTATTCAAATTTTGTGATGCTCATTCGAATGAACCATATATTTCATTCAAATGAAAACCTCATCTTCTAAATATTCGATGAGCCTTCAAGATGAGTATTACAGTTTTTAATACTCATTCTAATGAATCCACTTACTCATTCAAATGAAAACATCATCTTCTGGATATCCGAATGAAGTCTCGAGATGAGTTTTAAATTTTTTGAAGCTTATTCAGATGAATCATGTGTTTCATTCTAATAAAGACATCATCTTTTAGATATTCGAAGGAACCATATGTCTCATTTGAATAAAGACCTCATCTTTGGTTATATGAATGAGCCTTTGAGATGAGTATTATAATTTTTTATACTCATTTGGATGAACCATGTGTCTCATTCGAATGATACATCATCTTTTGGTTATTCGAATGAGCTTTCGAGATGAGTATTATAATTTTTTATACTCATTCGAATGAACCCACTTACTTATTTAAATGAAGACCTCATCTTCTGCATATCCGAATGAAGTATCGAGATGAGTATTGAAATTTCTTGAAGCTTATTCTAATTAATGAACCATGTGTTTTATTCAAATAAAGACCTCATCTTTTGGATATCTAAATGAGCCTTCGAGATATGTATTAAATCATTTAATACTTATTCAAATGAACTTAGATTGTCATTCGAATGAGGAACTATTTTCCGTATATAATGAAGGCAACTTATTCGAATATTCTCTATCTTCATCTAAATGAAGTATTCGTTTTCTAGATATCTAAATGAGACTTCGAAATGGGTATTAAACATTTAATTGTCATTCGAATGAACTCATAATGGAATTCAAATGAAGATATTTTTCTCAAATTTTCAACAGCCCATTCAAAAATTTCCTTTTTCTCATCCGAATGAAATGCCTATCTTCTAGATATTCATATGAGAACTCGAGAAATATATTGAAATTTAGAATAGACATTCAAATGGACCTATTTTTGAATGATAGATTTATATTGTAATGATTATGTTATGACCAGCTGTAATTATTTGTATTAGTTGTAACTGATTATGTAACCACCTTGTTATGTATTGCCCACTGGATTACCCACTGACTTTATACAAATACGATTATTCATCAGTGAAATGACAACAATTTATTTTCTCCCAAATTATTCTAGTCACATGGTATTAGAGCAATCATTTCACCTTTCGTCCTTTCTTTGACTCTCTCTCTCTCTTCCTTTCACATTTACCTTTCCCATTCTAACACTCTTTCTCTCCTCTCATGGCTTCCGATTCGATTGTATCTACATCCAAGAACCCCGATCTTCCATCAAATCAATCCAGTCTATACTACATACATCCAAATGAAAATCCAGTGCTCATCCTCTTCGCACCACCGTTGGATGGTTCGAAATATCATGCTTGAGCTAGAGCAATGCGAATGGCATTGTTGTCCAAGAACAAACTCAAATTCATTGATGGTTCAATTCCTCGACCGCTGACCTCTGATTCTTCTTTTCCGACTTGGGAAAGGTGTAACAACTTGGTTCAAGGATGGCTTACGAAATCTCTCTCACCAACCATAGCGAAGAGCATCCTCTGGCTCGATTCTGCATTTGAAATTTGGAACGACCTTCTGGCATGCTATTCTCAGTCTGATATCTTCCGAATTGCTGACATTCAAGAAGAAATTTACAGCCTCAAACAGGGTAGTCTAACCGTGACCGAGTATTACTCACAATTGAAGATTTTGTGGGACGAGTTCACCAACATTCATCCGATCAAGGCCTGCTCATGTGGCTCTACCGACAGTGCTCGCTCTCATGGGGATGAAGACTATGTGATCTGTTTCTTGAAGGGACTCAATGAACAGTATGCACCTGTTAAGTCCCAAATAATGCTGATTGATCCTTTGCCACCAATAAATCGTGTTTTCTCTCTTGTTCTTCAACAAGAACGAGAACTCCATATTGCTCCAGAGGTGAAGATTCTCCTCTCTAGAAGCTCCCGTCCTCCTTCAACTTTCTTTGGAACCAGACAACATAATCAAATCTCAAGTAACAACAAAGTATGCACATATTGTGGAAAGCCTCACCACACTGAGGACACGTGCTATAGGAAACACGGATTCCCACCGGGCTTCAAGTTTCGCTCTAATGGTTCGTCGTCCTCGGTGAACAATATATCCTCTCAAGTCTCTGGAGATGTTCAAGGAAAATCCACTGCAAGGCTTCCTCCCACTCAATCCTCTCCAACAGCCTCTGTGATGCCTCAGTTGACAGCTAATCAATATACTAGCCTTCCTGATCTCCTTGGTCATACCACGTCCACCACTTCTTCGATTAACCATTTCTCTAATACAGTGAGTCCTACTACAGGTAAATGCAATTTTGTCTCCTCTCAAAATATTGGTACATGGATTATTGATTCTGGTGCCACTGATCATGTCTGTTTCTCTCTGGATTCATTCTCTTCATATCATACCATTCCTCCGATTTCTGTTAAGCTTCCTACAGGCTCTAATGTGATTGCTTCCTATTCTGGGACAATCACTCTCTCCTCAAATTTAGTACTCACTAATATTCTTTATCTTCCTACATTTACTTTCAACATTATTTTTGTATCTCGCTTAACAAAATCCCTTAACTGTTATCTTTCCTTCTTTTCTACATATTGCCAGATACACTTACTCCAACCTTCGCTGATGATTGGTTTAGCTAAAATCTCAGACGGGCTTTACATCCTGAACGCAAATATGCTACCATCTATTACTTCATCTCACATCAACACAACCATTACAAACTCTGATTCAGACTTCACCCTTTGGCACCTCAGATTAGGCCACGTTTCTAATTTTGTTTTTTCCACCTTGCATAAGTCAGTACCTGCTATATCTTGTATTCCCCATCCCCTCACTTGTGATACATGTCACTTTGCTAAACAAAAGCACCTTCCATTCCCTGTAAGCACAAGTTCATGCAATAAACCTTTTGATTTGATACATGTTGACATATGGGGTCCATTTTCTGTTCCTTCTACTCAAGGCCATTGTTATTTTCTCACCATTGTAGATGATTTTTCTCGTTACACTTGGCTTTTCTTACTTAAATCAAAATCAGATACCAGGACACAGCTCAAAATTTTTTTAGCTCTTGTTGAGAACCAGTTTTCCACTACTGTTAAAGTACTACGTTCAGATAATGGGGTTGAATTTCTTATGCCTGACCTTTATTCTGCAAAAGGATCATTCACCAAAAATCCTGTGTTGGCACACTCCAACAAAATGGCTTAGTCAAACGTAAACACCAACACATTCTAACTGTTTCTCGTGCTCTGCTATTTCAATCTAATATACCTATCTCTTATTGGTCTTTCGTTGTCATGCATGCCACTTACATCATTAATTGTCTCCCTTCCCCTATCATTCAAAATTCCACACCCTTTGAGAAATTATACAATACTCCCCCTTCATACTCTAGTTTCAAAGTCTTCAGTTCCATATGTTTTGCATCCACCTTATCACACTCTCGTTCAAAGTTTGACTCCAGAGCCCACAAATGTGTTTTTCTTGGCTTTCCAGCTGGCTCTAAAGCTTATACCTTACTAGATTTGCACAGTAACAAAAATTTTTTATCCCGGGATGTTATTTTTCATGAATTTGTATTCCCCTTTAAATCTCCTTTTACCTCCTCACCCAATTTAACCCCATCTGCAGAACCTACTATTCAATCCACACCCACCTTTTTGGATGATGTCAACCACACACCTACTCTATCTTCTCATACGCCACTTATTTCTGATACACCACACACATCATCTGCTCCCACCACCTCTTCTGCTACATTTCCTTCCTCCCCACCTTCTACCATCCCTCTTCCAACACCTACACTTGCCATTCGGCACTCAACAAGAACTAGTAACCCACCTTTATATGTGCGTGATTATCACTGTGCCCTCATTTCTTCTACTAACCAAGCATCAAGGAAATGTATTCCTAAATATCCTTTCTCATTTGTGCTCTCTTATTCTTCACTCTCTTCTTCTTACAAAAATTTTGTTTTGGCTATCACATCCACCCATGATCCTAAAACTTATCATCATGCTATTAAACATTTTGTATGGAGGGATGCCATGTTTGCAAAAATACAAGCCCTTGAACAAAACCAGACTTGGGTTCTCACTCATTTACCACCGGGAAAGAAAACCATAGGGTGTAAGTGGGTCTTCAAAACAAAGTTTAAAGTAAATGGTGAAATTGAAAGACACAAGGCTAGGCTTGGTGCCAAAGGGTACACTCAAATAGAGGGGGTAGACTATTTTGACACTTTCTCACTTGTGGCCAAAATGACTACCTTTAGACTCTTACTCTCCATTGCAGCTGCTAAGAACTGGTTCCTCCACCAACTAGATGTCAACAATGCATTTTTGCATAGTGACCTCAATGAGGAAGTGTACATGGAGCTTCCCAAAGGTTTTTCTCCTTCTCAACCTAATCTAGTATGTAAGTTGTAGAAGTCCCTTTATGGTCTTAAACAGGCTAGTAGATAATGGTACTCAAAATTATCCACTGCTCTACTCTCTTATGGCTATTCTCAATCTACCTCTGATCACTCACTCTTTTTTAAAGCTTCCGCAAGATCTTTCACTGCCATTTTAGTTTATGTTGATGATGTGGTTCTCACTGGAAATGATCTCCTGGAGATTAATACTGTCAAACAGCAGCTTGACAAAGCCTTTGCCATTAAAGACCTTGGAGAGCTGTGCTACTTTCTTGGTTTGGAGCTTGCTCATGCCACAAAAGGTATCTTTCTTTCACAACGAAAGTTTGCTTTAGAACTCCTTGAAGATGTTGGCTTTTTGGCTTGTAAACCTGCATCTACACCTATGGACCCTCATCTAAAACTTTCACAACATAAAGGCCTCCTTCTTACTGACCCTAAGCCCTTTAGAAAGCTGGTTGGTAGACTGCAATATCTCACTACCACACGTCTTGATTTAAGCTTTGCAACACAGCAACTGAGTCAGTTTATATATGCTCCTCAGGAGATCCACTTACAAGCAGCTCATAGGGTTCTTCGATATATCAAGTCTTCACCTGGTGCTGGAATTTTCTTTTCCTCCACATCTGACTTGAAACTTCGCAGCTTCAGCGACTCTGATTGAGCAAGTTGTGCAGACACCCGGAAGTCTGTTACTGGTTTTGTCATTTTCCTTGGATCTTCTCTCATCTCATGGAAAGCAAAGAAACAAGCCACTGTCTCTCGATCCTCATCCAAAGCAGAGTACCACGCCCTTGCATTGACTACTTGTGAACTTCAATGGCTCATTTATCTTTTAAATGACTTCAAGTTGCCTCACATTAATCTTGCTCTACTATATTGTGACAACCACTCAACCATCCAGATAGCTTCTAATCCCACATTCTATGAACAAACCAAACACATTGAATTGGATTGTCATCTAGTTCGAGAAAAGTTCAAGCCAAGATAATTCATTTGTTACCAGTTCAATCATTTGACCAACTTGCAGATGTACTCACCAAACCATTGCATCCTACACGGTTCCATGAGCTCATATCCAAGCTAGGCATGAAAAATATTCATGCTCCAGCTTGCGGGGGTGTGAATGATAGATTTATATTGTAATGATTCTGTTATGACTAGCTGTAATTAGTTGTAACTAATTATGTAACCACCTTGCTATGTATTGCCCACTGGATTACCCACTGACTTTGTACAAATACGATTATTCATCAATGAAATGACAACAATTCATTTTCTCCCAAATTATTCTGGTCACACTATTTACTCATTCGAATTAGATATATTTCGGATGGACCTCCCAAAAAACAGATGCCTCTCGCCAAGCATTACCCATCAAAACGAATGAAGAACATGGCATTGTTGCTGATTAAGCAGACACAAACACAGATTTTGTGGGTAAAATCACATAACTTAGCTCCGAGCTCTCTTCATGTACACGTCTTCACCTTTCTTCCTCTTTCATTCATCATAAATGACAGGAGAACATTTTGGTAATTTCCTTTATATTTCGTAAATGACAGATTAATCCCTCTCACTTTACATGACATTTTGAAATGATATGGCACCCTTTTGTTCTTTTGTATATTTCATGTTCTTTTTCTGGCATTTTCCCAAATAACATGCCCTAATATTTAGGTGGAACCATCTCACATTAACCTATTGAAAATTAATATTGATATGTAAAAATACTGGAATAGATATTTCAATTTTTTACAAAAATTAGACAATTTCCTATTATTTATTTAATTATTAACAATCTTTAGATTTTTATTATCATTTTAAAATGTTTTTTTTTTGGCTTGAAACCGTCGGTTTTCCAAAAATAAATAAGAATAAGGAAAAGGAAGCCTTATGTTATTCTTTTCTTTTTTTTTAATTATCTGCTAATATTCATTAAATTAGTTTTCAATGCATAACCACTGACAATTCATAGTTTGCTGTTAATCTTTCGGTGTTAAAAAATATAAATTTTTTATAGTAACGACACTTAGAAAGATGAAAGAGTATAACAAAATTTGAAAAATTAAATGACCAACATAAAATCTGTTTAAAAGTTTAGGGACCGAAAAATTGCCAAGTAAGAAAATCGAGTCGGATATAGAGTTTGCTATTTAAATAGAAGGGTTAAACATATTTTTAGTCCTTATAGTTTACCTCAATTTGGGTTTTGGTACCTGAAGTTTAAAAGTAATAGTTTTGGTTCTTTAAGTTTACTTTGTTCAAAACTGTTAGTCCCTGTAGTTTTAAAATGTCCATGTATTTTTAACTAATTTTGTTTTTGATCCCTATATTTTGAATGAATTTTGGTTTTAATCCTTATACTTTGGACGAATTTTTATTTTGATCCCTAAATTTAACTCTATTAATTAACGCAGTCAAACATTCAAGTTCCTAAAACTATAAAGATAAATTATACAACAATTTTTTTTCATGTTACCTTGTCCAGGTATTAAGAAATTTTACTACAATTAACGGAATTAGTGACACAAAAGCAAAATTAATTGTATTAAAATTAGGTGTAGGTTCTTTTAAAACTATAGGAACTAACAGTTTTAAACAGAGTAAACTTGAGGGACCAAAACTACAACTTTTAAACTTCAGGGATCAAAAATCAAATCAGGGTAAATTATAGGGACTAAAAGTAGGTTTAACTCTAAATAGAATTCATAAGACCAACCATGTGGAATAAAGGCCCGTTACATGCAAAACACCACATTGCTGCCTTGCATTGAGCTTCGGCCCCATAGGGCCATAGTCATGAACAAATTGAAATGAAGCATGGGACGGAATAATACAAAAATATAATCCACCAAAATTCAAATTCCCAGATGAAAATATCATTTACATTTAATATCTAATAGTACTTTAAATATAATTACATGAAAAAAAAATACTTGTACATGGAAAAAATAAAGAAAAAATGGGTGGAAAATCCATACTTTAAAATTTTATTAGTTAAAAGATTTAAATTCAAATATCAATACTTTCTGTATATGAAATCTTATAGAATACCGATACTTTATGTGTATAAAAACATATCAAGTTTTTCAAACTAATATAAAATTTACAAACTGAGACTTTTCATTGATTTTTCCAAGAATAAAGGCCTTGCAGTAATAAAAATAACAGAAATGATCAGACTAATTGCTAGTAACCCAAGTGTAATATTACTTGACACAGGGAGCCAACCAATAATGACATGGCTTTAAATATATTCATAGTATATGGAAAAATTATGAAGTACACTGTTCAAGAATTAAGCTAACTAAAAAGAAACAATCACAATGCAATTGAGAAATTTTAGTAAAGTCTTCCTTTGGCATGCCTGCATGTCTCTTTTAATAAAGAGACAAGCACCCATGCAATGAGCAAGATTAATTGCTTGTTCCTCCATGTTGGAAACTTTTTTTAACCATGAAAACTTGTTAAATGATGATGAGATTGGCCTAATCAGGTCATGTAGTGTGGGTGATGACAAAAAATATTCATGCTGGAATGTGAAGCCTCTGTTTCATTATTGGAATTCCTTGATTGATGTCAATGAACTTGAAATCTTCTCCAACCAATTTAGCAAGAAGCATGTTTTGGAGGTATACTAGTCTATGCTTTTGTGAATTTTTGCTGACATTAGCAACAAAACAAAAGGCTTCAAATGAATCAGATATTAAATTGCATACCACTCTAGCAATGGTTGTTTTGCCTATTCCACTCATTCCACAGATCCTTACCGTTTGGACTACCCGTTCATTCGATTCAACATCTAGAAAAGAATTTACTTTTCGCACTCGAAACTCAAGTCCAATGGAATAATCCACAATGTCTAATGGCATGTGGTTAATTCTTTTAGACGCCTCTTTTACAATCATTTCAATCAAATCACATTCATGTTTTAGCCTGCAGTCCCAATCATAAAATGTCATGAAACATTAATTTCAATCTCAATATTTTTCTAAAAATTAACATTCATTCCAAATGCATCAAATCAAACACTTGAACACAAATGCACTCCATCAAATATACAAAACAGTGACAATCTTCAGATTTCAGTGTCATATCTTCTTAAGGATTCTTAGATATTAATATATATGACACCAACTTCAAAGTAAACTAAGCCAAAATGAATACGCTCTTTTTCTCACCCTGTGAAATGCAGATTCCTTTTTCTTTTTTAATTAAATGGGAAAACACTAATGGTTTGAGGTTATAAGTGAGATCGAATTCATAGCCTTTCACTTATAGAGAACTTATATAATATTGAATCACAAGGCTATTTGCATGAAACACAAATGCTAACAAGGCCTGATTATTGTTTGACGTATCTCGAGCCCAAAAGGACAAACACTTACATCTAACAAATTGCAAGACTTTGAATCACTTGAAAATTTTTAGTTGAGTTGCAATTTCGCCATTGTTGCATGTTAATATGATGGTAACAATCAATATTTGCAGGTTAAAATGTTGCAAAGCAAAAGAAAAGTGAGGTACTCAAGTACCCAGGTTTGAAATGAAAACCAGCAATGTCAGCAGCATCTATTAGAGCCTGCCTCCATTTTGAACGTTCTTTGCATCATTATTAAACCTCCTCTCATGTTGAGTAAATGCTTTTTCATAATTTCCTCCTTGATGTCTCACTTGGGATGGATCAACAACACAGAAAATTGGCAAAACCAACTGACCCTTTTTCTGTATACAGCCAAGGATTGTGAACAAGCTCGTCTAAACAAAATGTTGAAGAAGCATAATTGTTGGAGAAAATTGTGATAGCGATTGTAGATTCTTGGATTGCTTTAACAAGTGATGGAGTAATCCCTTGTCCTCTTCTAAGACCCTTGTTGTCTTTAAAGGTAGATGAAGAGCTCTGTAAAGATTTATGGCAAAATCAAGCGAGCTGAAATTAAGAAACACATCATAAGTCCGTCCATAGGTGAGGGAGGAGGAACATGGTGATTCTTCTTCTTCTTCCATGATAGCTAATTGTGAAGGAGAATCCTGACTGAGGAAAGTAGGAAACTGTTTTGCTTATAGTCTCTTCTTTAGCAATGGTTTTTAAGAAAACCATGGCTGAATATTAAGCATATGAGTAGCAAAGAGAAATTAATATATAGCAAAATCACACATTTAATCTTTTAACTTGCAAGATTTCATTTTGATCATTGATTTTATGAAATGTCTTTTAAGTCCTTCAATCCTAAATGTTGTTGACAAAAACTATTAACATTAAAGTTTTAAATGTTAATAAAACATTCTCGGATATTGATATGTTGAGTTTAATTTTCAAAATAGCAATGATAACCACCCAAAAAAAAAAAATCATCATTTGATACTAACAATATTAGGCTTAGAGCATTGGAAAAATATATTTTTTAAAATTAAGGCACCAAACTAAGATCTTATGTAAATTTAAAGGACTAAAAACATAACTTCGTCTTAATATTAGTCCTCGTAAAACAAAATTTTAATCATAAATAAAAGCTAGCAGGATACCAGCTCATACAAAAATGTATAAATGCCTTTAGTCAATAACTTCAAGGATCTGTTTAACTTGATTTGTAATTAAATTAACACTTGCTACACTTAAATGGTAGTCCATTAACAAAAATATATAAATTAATCCCTTATTTTTATTCCAAATTATAAGTTAGTCCCTTAACGACCTTGCAATAATAGTGCAGGAACTAGGAGAAGCAATACATGTTCCGCCAAAATGGTTGACTCCTGCCTTCGGAAAACAACCAACATGATGATCTTAAAAAATTAGCAATCTATTATTGATGTCACATGACCCCAGAGAACAAATAAATTGTTAAATTATAAAGAAAAAAAAAGGAGTCAAACTAATACTCTAATCCCTTGCTTCTGAGACAGATGAGATGAAAGTTAGAGGTAAATACTCAGCCAATTGGAGGACAAAGTCAAACTCTTAAGTAAAATTTTAAAATTATCAATTGTTAAGGGGTTTAATTGCTGGTGTTTTTATTGATATAAGAGTTAAATAGCTCATTTGTATAAACAAATTTAAGAAAAATTATTTAGTTATTTGTAACAAATAATGTTGATTTCCCTAAAATGTCTTCTTTTATTATGTATATTAAAGCTACCATTTAAGGAAAACCCTCTTAATGTGCAATAATAGGGATACTTAAATCAAAAATTATAAATTGAAACAATAAAGTGAATTAAGGTATTATCTTTAAAACCAAAGTAAAGTAATAGTTTTGTTGTATTTCTCCCTTTCATTTATCTTGCAGGGATTACAATTTTCTCATTAGCTATTATTTTTTACGACAAATCATTTTAAGGATTTTGTCATTAATGGCACCAAACTTTTAATTTGTTAGTAGGATTTTCACTTGTTTAGAACTAGTTAAACTCAAAAGTTGAGTTACTGAAGAGCGATTAGAAAACTAGCTAGCAATTTTTTTTTAATATATAAAGGCAATTTATTAATAAGGATAAAATATACATATATCTTGAGCCTCAAATGATTAATATACATGTATCTTGAACCTCAGTTGCAACAACCATACAAAACAAATAACACAAAACAACAAGGCCCAATGAGAATAAATACAGTCCATCCTAAAATGGAAAGAAAGAATCGTTATGAGATCTAAAAAAGAAATATAACTATAAAAAACCTCACCGATGAGTGAGGAGAATACAACGACAAACTTTAAAATACAAAATGACAATAAACCTATGTTTGCTTGCTTGTTATTAGGATTATTCAGTGATTACCTTACTTCCTTGGGAGCTTACAGTGAATCTCCCAAATAAAAAGCCAGACTCGACACAACAGACTCACAAATCCAAACTGAAGAAAAAAACTAGACTAGTCAAAACAAGCATGATGTACACAGCCCTGGATAAAGATGGTACTATCACTCCTTGTACCAAGAACTAAAACTGAGCTTCGTGACGCCACCGGGGCTAAAGGTATTATCCCTCGGGATACTAATATGGCAGCAGGAACCACTATCCAGTGTCATGTGAAAATGGCAACGTAGCCAAGTTTGAGCCAATTTTATCATCATGCTGCACTGTCACTGCAACTTCTCAGAGCAAACTGATTGAAGTAGACCTCAAGTAACAAGGGGATAAAACAAACATGCAAACCAGCAAGTATAAGGAACAAAAACACGAAACCAAACGAAAATAACGGACAACTGGCAAGATGAGTATAGCAAGAGCTTCATGAAGGAAGCTCATTTAATTTTTGCCGAATCCTTTCCCCCCTAAAAGCACCACAAAGAAATACTTCCGCATGAAGGAAATTCTATCTTTTGCCAGGTGTGCTGACTATTCTGGCAAGTTGAGGTGGTCTTATCTCACCATAATTGTTTGGATCCATGGAAGATCAATCTAATCATTCAGGAACAGCTTCCTGGTTACAATTTATGAATCCAATACCTTACATTAATTGTGTCTTTCTCTATCCAAAGTGCAACCAGCAAAGGTATTGACAAAACATTGATATAATGTATCGTAGCATTTAATTCTTACTAACAGTTTGGCATTTTCCTTCTGATTCATCCTTTCTCATCCAGAGTACGGACAGTGAATACCACGAGTGGAGGAGGTGGGACCCATATTGATAGACCTCTCCCGTCACTCTTTCTTTTTCTCATACTATTCTCTCTTCCACTGACTGCATCAGATTCAATCATGGGTTTGGATAGAAGGGACATGCCTGGATTGTTGCTACTGCCTTCGTTGAATTTGAAATCAATACGGGGCAACTTCATTCTCCGCATGACTAGCTCAGTAAAACTGTCTGGATCCATGGAAGATCCTTTCAATAACTCAGGTATTGCTTCTTGGCTATGATTTATGAATCGAATATCTTCCATTCTGGATTTTAGCTTGTATAAATATGCTCCACTCCATTTTGTCCTTGCTATAACATATCTTTTATCCGTTTCCTCTGGAACGAAGCAATTTATGTAACTCAAGACAAAGGATATCTTCACGTGGTTCCATCCACGCTCCGAAACTACACTTCCCAGTTTTTCCTCAAGAACGAGTTGTCGTAAATCGAACAAAAAGACATGTGGTGTTGTAAGTGGTGCAAAAATTGTTTGCCATTCTCGAAATCCAACATCTATGCCATTAACTCGGACGTCAATGAGCATTTTTGGTGGTGAGTGCCACATGTCCTCTATAGATGCACCAAAACATACAGCCATGCTGGGCAAGTCGTTCTGGAACCAAAAAGACAATGAATCTCCCTCAACACAGTGGTCAAGCCATTCAGGGGTCCTATCTTCTTCTACTATGAATTTCAAGCCATCAACCTCATGTAAAGCCTGTTGCAACACGGATCAAGAACAAAGTTATTTCTAAGATTAATGTTTGTTGAGGAAGAATTTGAGAGTAGAGTCTTCTCTTATTTCTCAACGACAAGCATAACAGCAATTCATAAGGTGCAGTAGTCGGTAAAATAGAAACACAAGATCAAGAAAGAACAACCAATCTTTGAAATAGATTACTGTTTTGTTTTGTTCGAGTGTCATGTCTTTTTAAACCAAATAATACCATTTCATTATGTGCGTGTTGGCAGCAACTTCTTTTTAAAGTAGTTCAAAATTCATCATATAGATCATAGAAACAATAAAAGAGTGAAAGGGAGAGACTAACCTGACACAGCAGAATGCCACGAGACTCTAAGCTCAGGTGTGAGTACCAATCAAGGTTTATTGCTGACAATTCTTTAAGGTTTGGGGGAATACCTCCAATTTTTTCAATACTTCTACAAAATGAAAGTTCTAATTTTTCTAATGTAACAAGGTTTTTGAATGACAAAGGCAATTCTTCTATGCCACTATGGTCCAAATGGACATCTTTGATGTTTTCCATCATTCCTAATATTTCTGGGAATCTTGTGAGGCTCGAGCACCCTGAAAGGTCAAGGAACTCCAGAGATGTCAACTTGATACTTGGAAAAGTCTTGAGCTTCCTACAATTTTTAACACTCAACCTTTTAAGTTTACCCAGAAATCCAATGGACATATGAAGTTCATTTAACTTGGCACAGCCTTCCAAACACAATTCCCTCAAATCTGAGACTGTTGATAAGTCAAAAACTCGTCTCAAAAAATTGCAGCCTCTGAAATTCATCACACTCAAAGACTGAAACTTCTGCAAGAAGATTAAAACAACTGCATCTTAATATTGTATGAAGATCACAAAACATTAAAAAACACACACTAACATGGACGACATTCATATCATGGAACAAATTTTGAAGTGTTCTTGCTTCATAACAAAACAAAATAATGATGAAAAGTGCCAATACTCTACATGCCTTGAGTGGTACAACCCGTTTGAGGAAACTTTCCGACATTTTGAGGATAATTAGTTCCTTGGGGTTAAAATCAGAAGGTAAAGATGGATAAGGATATCCCTTCCAATCCAACACTCTTAAACTGTTAGGTAGATGCGTGGGACCTGTAGAAAATTGTGCATTTCTGATAATAAGTATCTTAAGATTTGGCATCTTTTTGAAGGCCTTCCCACTCCAATCAATCACTATATCTCCAGGCATGTCTAGATTTATGGCTTCAATCTCCCCAGTACCCTTACATACCAAGAAACATAATAAACCAGAAAATCTGTCAGATGAATTACGAATTGGTATAAATTTCAATAAAGTTATGTTAGATTGTAACCTACAAATTTAAAAAGAAAACAGAAAAAAGAAAAGTAATACTAGGTCAGTCAAGTAATTGGTGGAGGAAAAAGAAAAAAAAAAAAAAGTTAAGCTGTGTGCTCTCGAGATCCCTCACGTGGAGAGGGTTTTTGGTAGCCCCAATCTATCAATGTTAAATAGGAAAAGGAAAATAGAAAAGAATGCAAAAAATAAATTTAAAAGAGGTTAAGGTAAGAATCTCGCTTTTCATAATAGTTCAGAAGAATTTCTGAAAATATAATTAAAATAATTCAATACTCAATGCTTTATTTTTTTGGCCTAAAGGGAGGCTTATTTATAATAGTAGAGTACAACTTAAAAAGATAAACTGAAAAGATAAACTAAAAAAATAAAATATATATATATATTTAATTCTTAAAGAATAATATGATATCCATAATATATATATATTATTTCTAAAAGATAATATGATATTCATAAATTAAAATAACTAATATTTAAATCCTAATGAAAATCTAAAAATAATAAACTAATAATTATTTTCTATTCATAGTTATAAACTTCCTTTTTTTTTTAATATAAGTTTGGGACTCTATCAATTACGGAAAACCAGAGAACACTTTGATAATTAAAAATAAAGAAAAAATAACAAGAAAGAACATGTACAAACAACTCTCACCTTGTTTTCTTCTAAAACGTGAAGAATATCTTTATGAAACCATAACCTAGTGCACTTGCCAGGCTCATATGGTGATTTCTGTCTTATGATTTCTTTACCCATGGCTTGAATCAAATCATGCATCGTAACCTTACCATGATTTATCTTTACAAGACATTTGTCAATCAGCACTTTAACACCATAATCTGGGCAGATACCACGTGCATACAAAGCACTTCTTACGTATTCAAAACTGTCACCTTTAAAGCAACATGCAATGTCAAGAAAAATTTCCTTCTCGTATTCCTCCAAAGCATCATAGCTTACCTTCAGAATTCGTTGCATCTCTTTAATTGGAATACTGCGATAACTTTCTAACGCAGAATTCCAATCATTTATTTCTCTGCTGAACAGGTTGGAACCTATAACTTCCAAAGCCAATGGAAGGCCACTAGCATAGAGTACTGCATTGTTTAAAACATCCATGTAACTTGCATCAACTCTACTTTGTTTAAAGGCATGCCATTTAAGCATTTCAAGACCTTCTTCTTCATTTAAAAAGTCTACCTCATAAATTCTTTCAACACCATGACTTACTAGCAAATGCTTGTCCCTTGTTGTTACAATGATTCTACTACCAGAACCAAACCAATCAAGTCTCCCAGCAATTGCTTGCAGTTGTTTTAGCTTATCAACATCATCAAGAACAAGAAGAACCTTCTTTTTGTGAAGCCTATGCTTGATTATTGGGATTCCTTTATTAACGTCTCTTAACTTAATGTCTTCCTCCAACAATTCAGAAAGAAGCATTTCCTACAGATATACTAGGCCATGAGTAATTGAATTTTCTCTCACATCAGCAAGAAAACAGAAGCCTTCAAATGAGTCCAAGATCAAACTGCAAACTGCTTGAGCAATTGTTGATTTTCCTATTCCACCAGTGCCACATATTCCTACCATTTGGACTCCTTCATTAGACCCGACATCTAGAAGAGAGTTTACTCTCAACACTCGAGGCTCAAGCCCAACTGGATAATCAGTAATATGTAATGGTCTAATGTGAATCTTCCTGGTGACCTCTTTAACAATCGCTTTGATAAAAGCATATTCATATTGATACCTGCACCAAATACAAATTTTATAGAAAATTCAAACAAAGAGAGTCCAATCAATTTTGTGATTATATCACAACATAAATCCATACCAGATGCGTCAAAACAAACACTCAGACACAATATCTCAATATAAGATTCAAACACTCCAGATTTTGCAATGTTCATTCAAATTGTGCATGTAAAAGAATGACTATCAAATAAACTAAACGCAGATATATTAGCCAAAAAAATTCATATATGCTTCGTTTTCATTTTTCTTTTAAGACACGAGCAAATAGAAAATAATATGGAACTTTGAGCTTTTTGAAAGTCATGATTTGTCTTGTAGCCTCTCTTAGATGTTAATTTGGTACCAACGATCAATGTCTAATAAACAAATAAAAGATGTAAAGTAAAAGAGAGGCAACGCACATACATACCCAGGTTCGAAATGGAAACCCGAGAGACTAGCAGCATCTTGTAGAGCCCGCCTCCATTTTTGCACCTTCTCATTGTCATTTTTAAACCTCCTCTCATGCTGAGCAAATGATTCTCTATAATTTTTTCTTTGGTGTCGTACTTCTGATGGATCCACGTTATAAAAAATGGGCAAAACTAGTCTACCTTTCTTATTGATATGTTCAAGGATCTCAACAAGCTCATCTAAACAATATGTAGAGGAAGCATAGTCTCTAGAGAACATAATAACAGCCATTCTAGACTCTTGGATTGCTTTGAGAAGTGATGATGTAATACTTTCTCCTTTTCTAAGCCTTTCATTGTCTAAAAAAGTGTGGATACCTTTTTGCTGTAAAGCCTCGTAGAGGTTTCTGGCAAAATCAAAGCGAGTATCTTCACCTCTAAAATTGAGAAAGACATCATATTTCCATCCATAAGAGAGGGAGGAGGAAAACAGTGATTGCTCGGCCATGGTAACCAGTAGAAATGGTGGGGACGTGCCGGGGAATGGACAAAAATACCAGTGCCTTAAAGTTCTGTAGTATCTATATTTTCATGTAACATAAAAATTCTAACAAATCATTAAGCATGTTAGCCGACAGAAAACCAGGTCCACAAATCCTAGTTTCATCAGTACAGAAAACCAGAGAAGTTAAGCAGTAGAACGTGAAGATTAAGCCAACAATAGAAATGGGTGTGAAATAGAAAAGCATTCACAAGGAAACGACTTGAAACAAAATAAAGTAGCCTAGATGATATACCCAATCTGAAGTCTGAAGACGAAGATAAGAAATTTTTAGCCCAAATTCTCGGCTACCAAACATGAAACCGGTAGAAGGTTGGGGAGATACTGAAGTAGAATTGTGGAAACAAACAAAACCTTTTGGCGTTAAACGAACATGAAGTCAATTCAGTGACGATGGAGTGTTACCAAGTGCCAAAATTTCTGTTCTTCAGTATACTCCATCTAAGGATCGTTTGACTTTTGCGAGTAATCTCTCTTTTCGACTGAATTCTGAATCCAAGTGGAGTCTTTCCTCAAAGATCATCTAAAAGATCCATTGAACCATGGGCTCCAAAGATTGAGGGATTGATTCCTAAGAAAAAGATTTAATCATGAACAAGCTCAATAACAAGTATTGTAAAATGTGAGTGAGAAGGCGTGGATGTTTCATAGGAATAGAGTGATGGGCTCAGAGAAGAAAGCATGGAGTATGGGCAATCTCATAGGATCCTTCAGCATGCATATCATTTAATTCTTTTGTGGGTTACATTAATAGCTCGTGGGGCCCGCATGCTCATATATTCAATGAATTGATCCATTACCTTTCTCTCTCAATTTCTTCTTCCATATTCTCTCTCTTTTCATCTTCAACTTACTTATTTTTATAACACGTTATTAAAATAATAGTTTTTACAAAAGATATACTTATCTCAGATCTTAACAATTTCACTCACTTTGTCTTATTGTACTTGTTCTCAATCAATCTTAGATAATCTGATGAGTCACTGTATATAATTAATTGATCTTTTTATTGGTTGTTTTAAACACCAGATTCCATAGCTAGAATTGGAAATTGTTGTTATATCTCATTTACAAGTTATTTATATTATTGTTACCATTTTATCATATGACCTGAAATTATATTGTTTTGATTTTTTAATATTATGCTAGGAGTTATACATATTTTTTCTATCTTTTTTTCCCTATCTTAAGATTATATAATCAGAAGTTATATAACATTGATATCTTATTTTGATATCATATTGACAGAAGTTATATTATATCTTTTTTTACCTTATAATATCTTTTTCTACCTTACAATATAGACAGAAGATATATTCATTTAATTATGGTTATACTCACTATACAATAACTTATATATATATATATATGTATGTATGTATATTCAAGTTTGCACACCGGAATTGATGGCTTCTTACCCAAGAAGGAAAAGTTGTGAAATTATTTTTTCGACAACTACATGTGTATCAATCTACCTATATGCATTTGGATCTGCACATACATATACATATATATATATATATCTGTGTGTGTGTGTGTGTGTGTGTTTTTTTCCCCAAAAAACCACAGTTGAAAACGTTCCCATAGCTGTTGAGAAGCCACTTGTGGTCACCGGTAAACATGGCTACATTAGCGATGGCGGAGGTGTGCAAATGAAGTCACCGTAAAAAAAAATTTGTCATCTAAGTCAAATTTGTCGCCATTAGACAATTAATTTCTGGGGTCCAGCCACCGTCCTTTTTTTGCGTCAAAGTCAATTTTATTTTTTGTGTTGGTTTTGGCGTAATGGCAAATGGCAAATGGCAAATGGAGAAGGGGGAGAGTACACTGTTCACAGTTGGGGTGTGGTGACTAAAAGCCTTTCATGAAGGTTTTTTGTGACTTCAGAAGAGTATGTATTCGAAGTGATGGCGATTAATTCCTCAAAAAAAAAAATTTTGGGCCATATCATTTTTATATCCAAAATATATATATATAGATATATGTATATATGTGTGTGAAAATAAATGTGATTTTTTTTCATATTTTTTATTGAAGTTTAATTTCTTTCTACATCATTTATCAATTATTTGAAATGAAGAAAATTTAACATTTTGCTATTTCACGATTTTAATATCTGCAAATATTTTATTTGAATGAAATATGATATGATTAATTTTTGAACAATATTTGGTTTCATGAAAGAGTGGGAAGTTTTAAAACTCTAAATCAAAACATGCATATATGATTATTTTAGTGTACTATATGATATTTATGATTTACCATTTATCAAATTAATTATGGAAATATTATGTTGGGCTCAAATAAGTTGTTTTTCATTTGGGTCATTTGAAGAATATTTCATAAAATATTTTAGGACTAAATATAGTTCTTCCAGCTCTATTTTTATTCAGTAATGTTATTAATTACCATGAGTTAAATGTTCGATTAAATTGTTTTAAACTCATATGTTGAGTTTAATTATGCTTTTCATATGCATGATTCATTTCATCAAATTGTGGAATATAATTGCAGAATTTATTTTTGCATGATATCGAATTACTGGAATGCTAAAGCGATTTTACATGGATAAAACATATCCATTAATTACTTCGATGGTTATAAGATCTCTTAATACAAAAAAAAAAAAAGGATCATTTTTCACCCTGAAGAAAAAAGGGAAAAACTTCTTGGTTCAGAAGTACCATATATTAATGCTATAGGTGCATTAATGTATCTTGCCAATTCAACAAGGCCTGATATTGTCTTTGCTGTAAACTTATTGGCAAGATTTAGTTCGTACCCAACAATAAGGCATTGGAATGGAGTTAAACATATATTTTGATACCTTCGAGGGACAGTTCATATGAGATTATTTTATTCCAATGAATTTAGATTACAATTGATTGGTTATACAGATGCAGGGTTTTTATCAGATCCATATAAAAGTAAATCTTAAACAGGATATTTATTTACCTTTAGGGGTGCAGCTATATCTTGGCGTTCAACAAAACAAACTTTATCAGCCAACTCATCAAATCATGCAGAAATAATCACAGTTCATGAGACAAGTTGAGAGTGTGTTTAGCTGAGATCAATGACTCAACATATCCAAACAATGAATGGATCGCTTAACAGCCTTATATAAAGATAACACAGCATGCATAGCTCAATTAAAAAGAGGATATATCAAAGGGGATAGAACAACACATATTTCTCCAAAATTCTTTTTTACTTATAATCTTATGAAGAGTGGTGATATAAATATTCAGCAAATTTATTCATATGATAACTTTGCATATCTATTTACAAAGGCATTGCCAACTAGAATATTTGAGAATGTAACATATGGTATTGGAATGCTAAGGGTCAAAGATATGGAGTAATATTATCATCAGGAGAAACAATATTGTATACTCTTTTTTTTCATTAGGTTTTTGTCCCAATAGATTTTCTCTAGTAAAGTTTTTAATTGGGTACAATATTTGTCAAAAAACATCCAAGATGGAGTATTGTAAAATGTGAATGAGAAGGTGTAGATGTTCAATAGGAATAGAGTGATGGGCCCAAGAAGAGAAGACATGGAGCATGGGCATTCTCATGGGATCCTCTATTTGTTTAGGAAGTAACAAAACCTAGATTTCAAACCTTGGTTTCACGGAATCCGATGTAAGTATGTGAGAGAGTTTTGTCTCGACTTGCGTGAAAGTGATTTTGGGAATTGATTAAATGAATTGATCCATTAACTCTCTCTCTCTCTCTCTCAATTTCTTCTTCCCCATTCTCTCTCTTTTCATCTTCAACTCACTTATTTTTATAATATAATGAGTAAAAACCAATTGTTACAGTTGAAGATAAAAAATACAATTGTTATTTTTTACAAAATTGTTATTACATACTTTGCAATTGTTATTGAATTCTAAGGTAATTAAATGAAACTCTTTCTTCAAATTTCATAGTAATTCATCCAATTCTTTGTGAAAGAAATAAATTATAAACATTATTGAAATAATTATAAATTATAAATAAAAAATTCCAGCTATAAAATGATATTAAAAGCTTAAATATTTTTATCACCGTAGTTTTAACTAAATTGAAATTTGATTCTTAAAAGCTAAGTCACTGTAAGTGTTTATAATTCTAGTTATTCAAAACTATAGCCCCTATTATAAAATATATAATTTTGTTTTTTTTAATACATGGAAAAGTTTTAAATGGCTACGTCACATTCAAAAACTAAACTACAGTTGATAGGGATTAAGTTTTATAAAGTCAAAGTTGAGTTATTAATAGCAACCATAAAAATTAATTTCTCTTATATCTTATTTGCACTCTTAAATTTTACAACTTAATTTTTAAGAAATTGAAAGAATATAATTGTTATCTAATAGAAATCTCACTTTCATTCTGCCAATTACATTCATGTTCTTACTTGTTCTGATCACAAAATTTTATGGAAACTGATGATTTTGGTGTTTTTTTTTTTTGCTAAAATTTAAATATAATTCATTCGAAACGAATGAAATCAAACTTTTGGACTCAAGCCACGCCCTCGTTGCTTTGTCCATTTTTCTTGTGATACGAGTTTCTATTATCATTAATATTTTTTTTTCAAACTGTCGAATTTCCAAAAATAAATAAGAATAAAAGAAAGGGAAGACCGCCATAAAAATCGCTTTTCTATTCTTTTATTTTTCCGTTACCCGCTAAATATTTATTTCTTTTGGTTATATATGTCAAATATTTATTAAATTAGTTTTCAGTGCATAACCACCGACCATTAATATTTTTCTGTTAATCTTTCGGTGTTAAAAAATATAAATTTTTTTATAGCGACACCTTTAAAAGGTGAAAGAGCATAACAAAATTTAATAAATTAAAGGATCAACATAAAATCTGTTTAAAAGTTTAGGGACTGAAAAATTGCCAAGTAAGAAAATCATGTCGGACATAGATTTTGTTGTTAACAAAGATTTCATAAATTATGTCCAAAGGCCACCCATGTGGGATGAAGGGCCTTTACATTGCTGCCTTGTAATTAGCTTCGGCCCCATAGTAATGAACTAAGTGAAATGAAACATAGGGCTGAATTAAGAAAAAAGAAAAGAAAGCATTTCATAATATAAAGAATCAAAATTCAAATTCCCAATATGTTCACATTTAGTACTTACTACTACATCTAACATGATTGCATCCACTAGAAGCATATTTGTGCTTAACAAAAAACAGAAAAAGTCGATAAAAAATCCATGTTTAAAAATTTTATTGATAAGAAAGTATCAATACTTTCTATATATGAAATCTTGCAAAATGCAGATTTATCTTGCTGTGTATAAAAAACAAATTAAGTCCTTCATACTATTAAAATTTAAAATTTTCAAAGTGAGACTTTTCATTTGATATTTCC
>QFDD01002448.1:0-30283 GCA_006871305.1 Vachellia collinsii | reverse complement strand
CCCCCCCCCCCCCAAAAAAAAAAAAAAAACCAAAAATACACGCAACTGTCTCTATGCTTACCAAACTAGAATTTGGCATATACATGGGATTTAGAATGTTCGAAGGTTGCATAAGATACGGTTCCATCGAATGCAAGTAAACTATCGGATGATTGTAAATCACACAAGAACGAAAGATCCTGTTGTAAATAAAAGCAACGAGTCCTATTGTTTGGTATCGACAACCACAAGCTGCTGAAAATAAGAAAACAAGACCGAGGAAATTACAAGCACATGTGTTGATTAGTCGATTCTTTGAACTGCTGTGATATGTTTCTGAGATATAGGCTTTTTCTTGAAGCTGCAAATTAATTAGGAACCCAAAATAGAAGTCTCATAAATTATGTTTCAAGGATAATCTCGACAATTGCAATTGAATTTTCTCTTCTATTAGGGTTTGTTGGTAATTTTTCTTTTTAGTTACAGTCTTCTATCAATGCACTCTGTAAAAACAACGTACTTTATCTACATTCCCTCGAGACTCTCTTCCCCTTCGAGTGGGCGGGTTAAAACTTGAAGTTAATATTTTATATGCAATGATAATTTACCAAGGCATCAAATAGTTTTATTAACATGGACTCCTGAATTATAGTTGCCAGCCTGCCCTGACTATCTTATCTATCGTGCTCTTGATCTTGCTTGACCTAAAAATATTTCTAGGTATAGAGAGGCAAAGATCTGCTCCATACATGGTGATAGGGTGGCTAATATTCAATGCGTGTCTTGTGTTAAATTGAACATCCCGTGGAAAGAGAGTTACTACTGCTCAACAGAGTGCTTCCGGAATTCATGGCAAGCTCATAAGCAGCGCCATCATCTAGAAACTCGAAGGAGGACTTTAACTGATGATGCACAAATGATGACGAAGATTAGAAGTTGTGGCTCTTGGTCAGAGCTTTCTAGTGAATGTTCAATTGATGAGGCGGCAATGATGGATGGAGGAGGAAAAGATTGGTTTTTGGTTAGTTGTTCAAAAAGTTATGTACCTAAAGTGGATGATATTGGACTAATTTTGAAGCTGGATTGTGTAGCTGTTGACCCGTCGAAAAATACCGCTTTGACCGAAGTAAATGAAACAATGACTGACCCTGTAATTGAATTTCCTGTGGCTCAGCCTCGCTATATGGTTCCAACTCCACGTCTGAATGAATCTTCAAGTTTGCGTTCCGCATCCTTAAACGATTTTACCTTCAGCATTCTCTCCTATAATATCCTGTCTGACATTTGCACTTACCAAAAGGATTACAACTGCCCCTTATGGGCTCTTGCATGGGGATACCGCAGTCGCAATTTACTCCGGGAAATCATTGAATATAATGCAGACATCATTTGTCTTCAAGAGGTTACTACCTTCGTCTTGCTACGTGTGCTTTGTTGCTTTAACTTGTATTTTGGCTTCAATGTAAATTTTGCTGCAACCCAGTCCTGTCTGTTGTGTAGGTACAGAGTGATCATTTTGAAAATTTCTTTAAACCTGCGCTGACAGAAAAAGGATACATGGCTATATACAAGAAAAGGAATTATGTGGTAGGTCGCCCTCACTTGTTTGTGTTTAGCTTACACATTGGTTAAATGATCAGATAGGGTGGAATGATGTTGAAATTTCGATAGATCATAGGATCAGGTGCATTCATGTCAGATGGGATTTTAATATATCAAAGGAACAAATATTGATCAACTATCTAAGTTGTCGCTACATGCATTAATTTCTACTGATGTCCCAAAAAATGTTAGGAGCATATGTAACGTATCACTGGCTATTATAATTTTTACAGATGAATAATGAGATTTGGTTCATGGAGTATAGATTTAGCAAGAGTTGGAATAAGGAAGAAAGGCTTGGTAAAAATAAATGGTTGTGTAAAAAGAACAACAGGTATAAGGATGTCTAATGGATGATTTTATAAAGTGGAAACGCATATTTTTGTCATTGTAAACATCGCGAACTTAGAAGACTTAGTGCCGTTGCCAACTTCATTTGAAGCTATCATTGTATTGAATGGATTGCAGCTTTTCAATGGGGAACAAGATGTAGCTGATGGGTGTGCGACTTTTTACCGGTGGCACCTCTTAAAAGAAGTTGAAAAACACGAGGTCAGAAGTTCTGGATTGTTCATTTCTTTAAAACTTAGTTTGATCTTTCCATTTTTTTTTTTTGGTTCTTTCCTTTCTTCAGGTTGAATTTAGAGAGAAAACATCACCTGTAGTTGAAGCACTAATACCTGATCGAAGGAGTGAAGCTAGCCAACGCCTAGGGAAGGTAGAAGTTCCTTATTTTTTATTTTGCCTTATTCTTGGTATTGAATCTGAATTATCATCCCAAAGGGTCCCTTTCAGGTTTTAGATTTGCCAGTATAATGCCATTAATTTTCAAGCTCATTCTATAAGTATGCAAGAAAAATTCGTAAAGTTCCCTCTGATTTCCATTTTTTCTTTTCGAGTTTTTTATCAGTATTTTATATTTCCAGTCTGATTTGGTTTTACCCAAAAATAATGGAGACCTTAGTCAATTTCATATAGCTTTTTGTTGTTAGCTTTGATGGGGGTGTTAGTTAAGTGTAAGTAATAGTGCTAAATTGTATATCCCTTAGTCTCACGTTGCCTATTTTTGTTGTATAGCCTAAGTTCGTTATAGGTATAGTACAACTCGAGCCTATCTCTTTGTGCTTTCCATATTCTCTCTATTTCTCATCAGCATAGATCAACCAAAGAAGGAAGAAATGTAATTCTCTTTCAAATATTTTTTTCTGCTCTGAATGAAAATTCTTTCTGTTTGTGCTATATCGAGTTCCTCGCATCTCATGATACGCTATAACATTGTAGAATTTTGGTATTGCAGCCAAATGTTGCACTTGTTGTCATTTTGGAAATCTTGGGAAATCGCTGTACTAAATATGACGTCCAATCTAAAATCTGTGTGGTACTGGATATATTATATTACCTGCTTTTCATTTCACTAATATTACTGGTGCTGATTGCTGACATTTCATATTGCTATGCATCCTTAGGTAAATGCACATATATGTTCAGATCCAAAACTCCCAGATGTAAAATTATTTCAGGTGCTCATCAATGTGTGGAGATTCATCCTTACAAACCTCTATAGAAAAATTTTACAAAGTATCTTAACTCATGTATCATCTTTGATCCCATCGGGCAAAGGTTGTAACCCTAGTCAATGAGCTTGAGAAAATGCTGCAATCAGAAATACCTCTATTGATATGTGGAGATTTCAACTCTGTTCCCCAAAGGTTAGTATCAGTGAAACAGCTTGCATTGAGCCAGCTAAAGAACTTTTTTTTGCCTGTTTAAATCATGTGAATAAAAGTAACGCTAGAATCTAGACAAAACCTAAGCATTTTTTCCAAAAGCATATGCCACTGGCTTTCTTTTGATGGTATTAATAATTATCGTTACTTTCGGCATTGCAGTGATCCCTACACTTTTATGGTATCTGGCAAACTAGAACCTTCTGGAAGTGTCGATCCATGTGGTTTATATCAGCATCTTAAGCTTGTCCATCGGTTTCTACTCGTAAGCCTCGTGTTTTCACTCATCGTAGTTGTGATGGTTTCAATGTATCTCTGGACTCTTTATGAAGTTGAGTTTTATCCTTTACAGGCAAGTGCATATGCAAGTTTTGGTTTAGCAGTTGCAATGCAGGAAAGGCAGCTAGGGAAGTTGAACAAAAAAACCAGGGAGCCTGTATTAACCTTCCACTCAGAACGATTCTCAAATACCTTGGATTATATTTTTTATACAGGTATGCTAAACGTTCTATTGAAATTATCAGTGTTAATCAGCCTATTTCTCCACTTTGACCCTTTTAGTATTGTTCAGATAGAATAAGCCTCTAGGGAAGAAGCAATTTGTAAACTGTAAAGCTCTAACAACCGACATCCCTGCATGTCGGGTGGATCATGGCTTCAGAAACTTTATTTTCTCAAGTTGTCACAAAGATGTCTGCGTGCTAACCATGGTTCTATGGTGTTCCCATTCTCTTTGCAAATCTGAAAGAGATTCCCCTCTAAAGAAATCACGACGTATATGCTGTACTTGAATATTATTTTGATAAATATTAAAAAAGACAGTGTCCTACTTTGGGCAGGACGTCTTTGGTCCCGTAGGGAATGAGTGTTGTCGGTGAATAGAATCTGTTTCTTTGATGTGGGGTGGACTCTGTTCCACAAGTCTTATTAATTGATTTGTTTCGCATTGCAATCTTATTTTTCATGTCTTGTCCAAGAGATCTCAAGTGATGGTATTGGTTTGTGATATTCTTCTTTCCACTAATAATTGTTGGTTTCCAATTTTCTTGGACCACTTGTCATTGTGTTCCGTAAGTGGGACCTGTAAATTGAATGTGAGCACCGGTTGGTCCGTACGTGAATATGTGCCTAATTGGATTTGGCTTCCTGATAGTGAACAGCTTGGAGGTTGAAGCTGTGCTGGATCTTCTGGGTCGCGAAGATGTCGCTGCTGGCCTTCCCTCACCCCTTTGGTCATCAGATCACATCGCTCTCATGTCAAGTTTCAGAATCCTACCCAAAAACAGTCCTGCAGCTAGAAGCGTGCAACCTGGCTCCCGGTAGCTATTGCCTTGAAGCTTCTGAAAGTATTTCAAAAATTATTAGCATCATGTTGTCTAAAGTATACGGATCATTATGGTTCGACATCATATGTTCTTATCAATACACACACGTAATTAAAAAAAAAAAAAAAACAAGACCATCGTATACATTCCTTCGCTATTTTTTAATGTTGTTAGCCCTGTGAGATCTTCTAGTTACCTAATAAACTAAATCCAAGTCATTGCTGTGCGTTGTCTGGCAAGAATTGACAGTGAAGTTAAATGAAATGAAAATATAAAATAATTCATTGATAACATAACTATCCATGGAATTATCGTGGTCAGAATGATTAAGGATGAAGCATTCCAAATATTGGTGACTTGGTATTTCTCGCATACAAAACGAGTTAGCTATTTAGAAAGCAGAGAACGTAAATGAGCTCGGGCCTTGAGGCTACACTAGCATTCAATTTGCATTAAACAGCGATGGAAATGTCACAAAATACGTGACCCATGTCACAGACTTTTATCTGCTATCATTATAGTTTATTCTGTTTTCACCTTTGAGGTTCAGTGACCGTCTTAGTCATTAGATTAATTCGTAGTCACTTTAAATTATTTCAGTTACGAGAATCCTGGGGAACTTGGGTTTACAGCATATGTCATTTACTTATGCTCCTGTAACAGACGGTTGAGTTTATGAAATCTTCTTTCGAAATTTCACCGATTACTATAGTTGCAGGGGCCTTCGAACTACAGAATTACGGTGGAATAAGAATTAAATTCACTTCATCGAAGAGATCTGTTACCCTGTAATGGTTCAAACTGCCACTTTTAAGGAAACTGGTTGTTCATTCATGGTTACTGGTAAAGAAAACCACAACACGAAATTTCTTTGCTACCTTACGAAATAAGCTGTTAACGAGTGAAGGGATCATCATCCAGTATCCGAAAGGGTCAACCCAAATTTCTGCTATTATCTGTCGGCATATAACTTGGCTGGATAATAATATCAAAAAAAAAAAAATAACTTGGCTGGATAAATTCTAGATGATTGAGAAACGCTATATATACATATGATACACTATGTTGGTTTCTTTTCAAGCATCCATTCACCCTCTCACTCGAACGGTCGAATTTACTGTAGAAATGGAATAAGCGTCACTCCACTGATCTGGAACTTCTTGTACGAGAAATTGCAGATAACTCAATACCACAGACATGTTGGTCGAGTTAAAGCTGAGACCTAAGAACTGGCCAAGCCTAGCACAAGAGGCTGCACTTTCTCTTCAAGAATGTTGGAGGATTTTGGTCTGGAGGGTGCATGAATTTGCAGTTAGGGCAGGAAGGAGATGACTTACGTAGCATTACTAACATGTGGCACCGCATGCAAACAGTTGCAACCATCTCTCTGTAGTCTCCCTCCGATGACGACATCCTCCACGAAGAAGAATGACTTGTATCACCTGAATCCTTCTTATACTGATCACTTGATTCAGTGCCGTGAATAAAACTTTTAGGTGAACTTGAATTCTGTTTCTTACTTATATGGTAATTGTCTGCTTTGTTCCTCTGTGATTGATCAAATGTCAAGTTCAGCTCAAGGTCTAAGCTTACTTGAGTAGAGGATGGTGGTGCAGGGCTATTCTTTGGGTCCTCTGGCATGTTCATATTTATCCTGGACTGTATTAAGGAGATAAAAAACATAAAGTAATAACATGCATGTATTTAGCTGTAGATTTTAAAAAATTGAACAATATATACATATACACGTACACTTTGGTATAGTTGCCGATTATTTGACATGGATCTCCTTTTCTCTGCTTCAGTTTGAGCGTTGAAGAACTCTACGGGAAGTGACTCTTCCCACTTTCTCTTCTTTGATGAAGGTTCAAGTTCTGCAATTCTTGGACTCTCGGCCAAGGCTTTTTGAACAGGAACCATCACGTCTCTACTCAAGGTGTAGTCCAACTCTAAACTCTCCTCTCTCTCCCCCCCCCCCCTCCCTTTACATTACGTGTGTCTCAATGACCAAATGCTCATGAAGTTTGAAGTGGTTATATAGGATAAGGCTGGACCGTAACTGAAAAGCATAAACTTATAGGGGCCAAAACTTGAAGGTCCACGACTTTGCATGCCAAAGCATGACGTGATTTTCCATGTTGGCACCCTTGTTTGTAGTATTAATTAACTACACAGCACCGAGGCCTGAACTTTGAACCTGAAATCCTAACCAACGAACTTTACTTAGGTCAAATTCTAATACTTGACGTTGCAAATCTATAGAAGCCACAGCACCACCAGAGTATCTAGCAGAAATAACCACCTAGTTTTGGCATGAATTAATTTTGAATCCATGACGTACTATAAATCCAAGCCAAAAGGCGAAATACTGAAGGGTAAGTATTGGTAATTTATGAAAGAGGGTGTGAGGCTGGGAGGTAGTGGAAAGATCCATTAATATTAGGGGTCTGTATACAGTTGAGGGAAGATAGTGAAAGACAATGGTTCTTTATTGTTAGATATAATGACTTCATCTTCCCCATTTGGGTCACTTGAAGAACCAGACTCTTAAAAGCTCTCAAATCAAAACCCTCTTGAGCCATTAAAATCAACCAAGTCCTAAGAGTTACCAAAAAAAATGAGCGGAAATTTATTGTCCCTTATATCCTCTCTCTCCTAAATAAATCTTTGAAACAACCACTCGCTAGCTCTCCTTAATTTCTTCAGCTGCATTCAGGCCCAACGATCCCCACTTCCTCCTAAGAACTTCACAATTTAGCTTTTATGAGTTTCCTTCAAACAGCTAAACAATTTATGACACTGAAACCAGAAACACATAATGAGACGTGCAATTGTGTGCGTATGTCTGCAGATATAGTTGAATGTTACGAATTAAAAAGCCGTGTAATAATTAATAGTCCATCATGTCATCACCTACGAAATTTAATCATGAAAATTACCTCTTCCCTCACAATTAATGAATCAATTCGTACTATACTTGTCTTCCCTTGCATAACATGCAAGACGTGATGAAATAGCCTGCAAAATATAAAAAGGGTTCTGGGGATTTTCTATCTATGACCGGCTTCTTAACTTGGAAAAAGACACATGCCATATTTGCTTGGTCGGCTATGCCTCTAGGTTTACTTTTAGCCAATTGTCACCAATCATAAAATTAATTTGATGAGCGACCGAAATGGGTTGCATAGCTTAAATGATTTTGCTTCTCATCAACAACAACAGACTGTTCATAACTGCTACTGGAATTTCGCGTTCAATTAATCTTTACCAGTCTTATTCCTTATACATGTGTTCATTCCTAAGCCAGGTTTCTTTATTTACAGTTGACTGGGAACGAAAGATATAGAAGAAGAGAAATTTGCTTAAAAAAATGTTCCACTTATACCTCTTTATCAATCAAGCTTTTTCATTATTATTAGATATGTATTTCAAGACTTTCTTTCTCATTTGTTCAGGTACCAGAAGTTTCATCGCTCGGTCAATAAATTGTATCTCAATATATTGTGAGGAACTTGTAGAATTTAATATGAAAATATTCTACTTACTCCCTTCAGTCTTTACGCCCTCCGGTCTCTATTACAAGGCAGTTTCAATTAATTCACACAAAATTTATGGAGTTTTCCAACTTTACCCTATTAAGGAGGCTTTGAACGAGTGAGAAAAGCACAAAGAAAGATAAAGGCAGAAAACGAATCTTTTAAAATTAGGTAATTTATCAGAAATACCTGAGATGATTAAAATTTAAGGAAGGAGGCCAACCACCAAGAGACCATTTAAAGTCTCAGGGAGAAAGATGGAGGAGGGTTGGGTCTGAAGGAAGGCCACCTGCCTTCATTAAATCACTTTGAATTCGCATTTATGCAGACTTGAATAAGTGACCAAACTTTAAACCACTCCCTCTTCTCTCTTGCCAATATTGCTTGCCTTTCTTCCCCACTCAACACCTTCAGGCTCCTTCTGTTAAATGCCCCCAACCCACTCATTTATGTTCCTCTATCATCCCTTTCTTCCACTTTCACTCACTCCTCAACACATCTTCTCAATCTGTCAGATTTCATGCTTATTATTTCTCCTGCAATAAGTCACTCACTACCACCTCAACATATATACCACCCCTTGACAATTATCTGTTAATTAATCTTACATTTGAGAAGGCCATAAATACGACTGATCATTGATTAATATATCGTGTGATCTCTGTCTGATTTATTTATTTTTATGATGACGATGGATATCAATCTATATATCATTATGCTTGTCTCTATGTCCGGGCATCAATATGCATTACATATCAGTATACACGTGTAATAGCAGCAGGGCGTAGTATCTTCAAAGGAAGTCTTGTAATTTAAATTCGGAACACGGGGTAGATTCCTGTCTTTTTAATGATTTTTGAAGTGTTTTGTGAGGGTAAACTTAATAAATACACTACATGAAACAAAAAGCAACAGTTCAGGCCTTCAATATCAGTGTCAACACCATATACTGGAGGGGAGGCTTAAGACTACTGTTGAACTGAAATAAAAGTTCCGATGTGATTCAGTGTATCATTATTAATACTTGCTCGTATACGAACAGGGTTATGTCATTTGTGTGAGTTGATGGATAGCTCAAAGATGAGAAGTTGCATAACAGAGAGTGTGATGTATAAAATCAAACAGGGATCTTATATATCAGTGAAACAAAGATCCATTCCATTATTAGTAATTAAGTTAGGAGCTAAATGAGAATGCAAGTTTTATATAATGGCATGCAAAAATGAGGTAGGGGTAAAAGGGTATTTGAATATCAATAGAATGGAGAGAAACCGATCAGTTAGTTCGACATATGCAAGTTATGTTTAATTCTATTTGGTGCATGACTATCATGAGGAATGAGTAACATCAATTAGTGTCCCGCCTTTTTTGTTGCCGAGTAAATACTGGCGTGCCTTGGACGCCTCCTCAGTTTGGTTGGTGTAGCAAATTTCTGTACAACTTATTACGAGGAACTAGCTCTAATGCTTTGATTAAATATGTTGCTTATTTAGAATAGAAGGCCCAACACATAATTCTCAATGTTGAACAAGAGACGATTAGTGCGTGTTTGTCCAAAGGGCTGAACTCTGCCATCGTATAAAGGCTCAATAGAAGTGGGTAGTCGGAAACTTTGAAGGGTGTGGCTAGAACCAGAATGTAGTTTCGGGCTACGTTTGGCACGGCTTTCACTTCTCCAAAACTGATTTCTTTTAACCCAAAAGGCCGATGATGGTGTCATGTACCCTTCTTATCCTTTCTACAGGGTAGAGAGAGAAAAAACATTTTAATCCTATTTATCAATCATTTTTTAAAAGGTTAATGATGATGTTGGGTATGAACTTGGGAAGCAAATGAAAGTTGTCCAAAAGTCATGTTAAAGTTAAAATAACTTTTTTTTTTATCTTTGGCTTCTTCTTTTTTTTCAAATTTGAACATTGGTAGATGGATTTTTTAATATATCATTTAAACAAGTTTATATTAAATTAATTTTATCTTTCGTAAAATCCCATATAAATTATATTAATTGAATTTTATTCTAAGTTCGGTTTTAGTTTGCAAAATACAATTGAGATAAAAGTTATTTTTGTAAATGCTAGTCTAAAAGAAGTCAGTTTGATTACATACTTGACAATCGATCATGTTCTTTTATTCCCCGTTTGGTAGCAGGGAATTAGAATTGGAACCAACATTTATGTGTGTAACCAGATTTCCCATGGAATCTACTTCCATGAAAACGGATGGAACTTAGTTCCAACTTTCTCCCCGTGGAAACAAGTTTTAACCCCAATTATTTCCTCCTTACCATCTTTGTCGTCAATACTTCACCATTACCTTCCACACTCATCTTCTTTGCTAATCAGTGACGGTGAACAATGAACTCAATGGAGGACGGCGATAGTGAACAATGATGTCTTGCGATGGTTTTACCTCTTGCGTGATTTCTCCTTCACTCTCACTCAAATTTGTGATGGAGGCATCACCACCTCTATTTCCTATTGCATCGCCTCCTCCACTTCTGATGGCATCAGATTTGAGTTGGAGGCGTCTCCTCCTCCTCTCTCACTATTTGTTCGCTCCCCCTTCTCTTTTTTCATTTCTGCCACTAGCTCTTCTTTTCATTTTTGGTTTGAATAATTTGTAAACGTTTGCTTCTCTAATGGTGGCTGACGTTTCTAGTGGCTGCTTATCTCCAATGGTGGCTGATGTTTCTAGTGGCTGCATATGAACAAATTCCGATGATGATGAACAATGGAGTGGTTGATGGTGGTGATGTCTATGGAGGTGGATTTTTTTTGTTTTGAAGGTAATTTAGTATTTTCACATTATAAATATGTATTTCAATTAAAAATTACATCACATTATTTCTATTCTACCAAATATGTTTTAAAATCCAGTTCAACTTCCATGTACCAAACGGGGCTTTAAAGTTTAAACAGCACTTTCCATTGCAATAAAATGACCATTATACCCTTGAAGCGTGCTGCTTGAGATAACGGAAAGAACCTGTCCAATATTTGTTATTGGGCCTGCTATTTCAGCGGGTCTGGTCCAACGTACTGTGGCCTGCTCATTCTCTGTGCAATTATTGTTAAAATTTTGATGAACTTGACGCTATAAAAATCCATACCATATCGATGTATTTATATTTTACGTGTAACTGTTTATAATTTATAAGACGTGTTTAAAAATTTCATATTAAATTATATGATTACTCAGAATAAATTCTTCTGTATTTATTATTTGCTCACTTTTTGCGCAAACTATTAATACTAATTAGATGAACTAGATTAGCCGCAATGCTGTGGGGAAAACAAATTTTATAATCAGATTAACCGGGCCAAGGAGTCCTCTAAGGATGACAAAGGTCCGTGCACGTATGTTGTTGAAATCAAAACAACTAAGACGATGCTGAACCAAAAGAATAAATAAACAAACAACAAGGACGATGTGGTGCGAAACTAAGAGGAACAAGTCTTTATACGTGGTTACAATACAAGTGTGTTATATTAAGATATAAACGGCAGGAATTTATACACAGCTCATGACTGCTGTAGTATGGGAAGAGTACAATAATCTTCAATATTATTAGTTTCGAAGAAGAATACTTAAAAGGTCAGGTCTCTGAACGATGATTGTGTTGGCCGCCATCATTGTTAGCAACAAAGCGATGCCAGAGCCAATGTTTTCTCCATATCGCATGCATAGATTCGAGAGGAATTCCTTTGGTCTCCGGCAAACAAAGTACGATAAAGACCGTCATGAGAGCTATCCAAGCCGCATAGAACAAGAAAGCACCGTACTTGAAGCGACACAACATCGTCAAAAATGTCTGAGACAGCACGAACACGGTCAAGAAGTTGACGGCAATACTGATGCTTTGTCCGGTGGTTCTAATCTTCAACGGGAAAATCTCACTCGGAATGAGCCAACTCAGTGGCCCCCACGACCACCCAAACCCAGCGGCATAAAAGCACAACAGCACCAGTACTAACGTTGCATTGCTCTTCGATATATGTTGTGTGCTTCTTGCAAGTGCCAGCACCACACTCACCGCAATCTTCACACCAGTTCATTACACAAAGGAAAAAAAAAAAATATTACGACTCAATAAATTAAACTCTTTGAAGAATGCGGAAGATTAAAAAAAAAAATGCATATACCTGACAAACAAGCATTTGAATGCCTCCGATGATGAACAAGAATCTTCGTCCAAATCGATCAACCACAACGGTGGACACCAATATAGATGCAAGATTAACCACTCCAAGTATAATGGTGGAGAGCAGAGCGGCGTCGTTTCCAAAACCCACAGACTGAAAGAGGTTCGGTGAATAGAAGGCAACTATGTTAATGCCTGTGAGTTGCTGGAAAAATGGGATAGCGATTGCTAACACCAAGTGTGGTCGATACTGTCTCTCGAATATGGTAGTGAAGGGTTCCTGCTGGACAGCTTTTGACTTCTCAGTCCATTTGACCAGCTGATCCAGCTCACCTTCCACGTCAGCACTGGGCCCTCTGATTTTGCCCAGGGCTTTTCTAGCTTGGTCAATCTTTCCACGTTGGACTAAGCTGCTGGGGGTGTCAGTGATTAAGAAGGCACCGGCCGTCATGATGACCGCTGGTGCGACGGCGAGGCCAAGAGAGAGACGCCACCCCCATGAGCGTTTGGAGGTGGCGTAGTTGATGCAGTTGGCGGCAACCACTCCGACGCCTATGAAGAATTGGAATCCTGTGTTGAACGCGCCTCGCCATTTTGGTGGAGCTATCTCCCATAGGTATACTGGCGCCGCCTTTGTTTATTCACACATCACGCCCCAAAGGCACTAGGACTATTAGTTTGTAGGCAGATTTATAATATAATTAATGAAAGCATGTGCTTTAGTCCAATGGTGTTTCATCTTATATACCTGGTTGGTGAAACCGACTCCGAGACCGAGCAGAATACGGCCCAGGATGAGCATGGCAATATTTTCAGCACCTCCATTGATGGCACCACCGGCGAGAAAGGAGCAACCACCAAAGATCAAGGTGTTTCTTGGACCCAGTGTGGCTGTCACTCGACTAGCCGCCAAAGATGATACCAATCCCGCTAAGTACAGTGACGACGTGAATAACGTTAATATTTGACTGTCATACACACAATACACGTTTGTTTTTGTGCTGGCAGCCTTTTTCAGTATTGCTGGGAAGAACTTCTCAAGAAATGGTGCCATCGTTGTCACGCCACCTGGAATTCATTTTTACAAATTTTCCAAACAAAGGAGAGAAACAAAAAGTTAGCTAAATTTAACAAATTTGTCACCTCTCCGGTCTTTCTTCCCAGACCTCTTGTAAGCTGTATATGCATGTGAAGACCCGTGATATAACAGAAAAATGGGCATATTTTCAAATCTTCGCGTAATGATTGTGGAAAAGTAGTCAACTCATCTTCCGATGTTATAATATAGTATAACCCTTATGCTTTAACTATTGAGCATGCCTTATCATGAGTACTGTACAATATTGTTTTTGCTGGTGATAAACAAATCGCGAGGGGCCGCGGGTGTCACATGCATCCACCAAATCAGTGACTATTTCCCCACCATTGCCACAACTAACTTTCTTTGTGGTCGAGCTTCGTTGGTAGATCAACTTTAACTTCAGATGACGGGATAGAGAAGAAAAAAGCAGCGATTGTAAAATTGAACTGATAATAATTAATATGAAAACGTTCGTAGAAGTTGGCTTTAAAATAATAAATTAATAGTTAGGAAAGCAAAGCAGTTGTCATTCTTGGTTTTCCAGAACCCCTGCTCCAGGGAAGAAAGATCATGTTTAGTTTGTTCAATATATATATAAATCAAGAACAATCAAATAGGATTGCAGCTAAGTCCGAATAACGTATAATTAGAGACAGAGTTAGAAGGAGAAATGAAAACGGGGGGAAAGAAACCTGATATTCCGACGTCATATCCGAAAATGAGGCCACTGGATGCAGCAACAATGCAGGTGATGACAACGGAGAGAGTAATCTTGCCGTCGAAAGAGTTGGAAGGAGCATCGACGGCGAAACCTCCGACAGCCATTTTGTGAGTATGGAGTCAGTGGATCTCTTGTTTCTGCCTTCTGAATCTGGACACCTTCGTCCTGGCCATATGGGAACTAATCACTATTTATAGGCTCTATAGTGGAGTCTCTCCGATTTTGTCTTTTTCGCATATGGTCTATCTGTCTTGTGATATCCCACATACACCTATTTCTGTTCTACTAGCTTTCGAAAACAGAACTTTCTTCTTTTTTATATTTCCCAAAAAAGAATTCTCAATTCCCTGCAAGTTGCACTTTGTCCTTGAACACGTCTCCAATTTACTTTGCAGAGAAGCGGTTTAATTAGGCGAAAGGGTGGGTTTTGAGCTTAGCCATTAAAATATTTTTTGTAACGTCAATAACTGAAAGTGAAAATGTTATTTTACAAAGTTTGTCCATGACTATCGAGCAAAATATAAACTGAATTTACAAGGTTTTAATAAATAAGCTAGTTAACATAACTGAACGATTATTATGAAGAATAAATTACTATTTGCTAATTAATTTCTCTTTCAACTTCCATTACTATATGCCCATGCGATCATTATCTAATTACTATACATATACAGCCGCTTATATATCGTTTCCTTGTATATTTAGTGTATGTCACTTTTTCTAGAATGCATACATTTGAGATGATGAAAAAGAGGTCCGTTCCACAATACCTACTCAGTTGAAATTACTTGCCGATGAAAATCATTTCAATTGGCCACTTGAAGAAAAAATTCAAGCGCATAAGGTGACATCGTGGAAGGTATTTACAGATTGTTGCTGTCATTAATGGGATTGGGACTTACATATGTAACGCAAGTTTGAATTTATAAATACATATAAATTGTGTATTTATAAGGTTATAAACTAAATATAAAAACACTAAAAATCATTATTCAGTACTTTAATTTTTCTCATTCAGCTTTCATTGCACCATACATATTTCTGATATCCATATATATATATATATATAAATATATTTGTGTGTGTAACCACTCATTGCCTTGCTTAGCGATACTCTTATCTTCCTTTTATTCTGCATGCCACTTTCGGGTGCTAATAAACAACAAAAAAGAAGCCCGTCTAAGAGTTTCCTATAATCACCTACTCAGTGGAAACTGCCAATAAATTTGAAATTCGAAACTATCGTGTAGAGGGAAGAGGCGTGGTGAATGGGTGATCACCCGGAATCTATCTAATTAAGAATAAAACATTATCAGCTGGACGCATCCCTACAGAAAATGGGAGATAAGCACTGGTATGCCACCGAAAAAAAAGAAGAAGAAGTTTTTTATCATATTGCTAAAGCGTCGATCCGGTCTTCTTAAAAATTTAAGAGTTTTTTCTTATTATATCAAATTCAATGCCGAATAATGGTTTTCTCAAAGTAACTGACAATTTAACTGCAATTTAGCTATAGTGTAAAACAATATGTAATTGTGCATAGGCTTGAAATAAAATTGTAGAAAGAAAAAAAAGAACACAACACATTTCATTTGGGGCTAACCTGGATGCTAGATATGGGTCAAAGCATAGGAGATGCAAAAATTTCAGCCTTCAAATATTTGTATAAGATAACATGATGCAGCTCAAACGCGTTACAGTGAAAATGGCAAAAGGTTAAAAATTCTAAATTTGAAGTGTGCGTGCGTGCGTGTTCGCGGTCTTCAAATCAATAAATACATTTAATTTTAGTTTCCATTTGACCAGTGAGATGAAAACTGTACGTCCAGCTTCAATGCTCGGTTTTTGCATGCTTTCACCGTGTTATGCTTTCTCTTCCATATGGCTCCAACCATTATACGTCGCTGCAGATCTAATTAATCTTGAATTCTTCTTTTCCATAGCATAATCGATCACATGATTATCCCATCAGTGCATATAACTTAATCATCATTTATGTTTCTGAATTAATATAAGTCAATTGATCCCATGATGAAGTAATCACAAAATTCAGATGGGCATCCTACCTACATGCGAAAATGTTTACTTGTTTGTTAAAATTTCAATATTATCTGTTATCGTCAAACGCAATAAAATACAATCATGCTGCGAACAAATTCCTTCCACGTGGTGATATCAGCAAAGAATTTTCATATAGTTGCTCTATGCGACTCACAAACTGTACGTACATACATATGTAAGACATGCACATATGAGAATCGTGCATTGAATATGCTGCTCATATTGTTGACTACGATACATTATTACTCTAGTTACCCTTGAGGGTGTGTGTGTGTGGCAATTTTCGTAGACATAAAATATTAGGAGGCTTTACATGTTCAGCGTGGCCACTTTTTTTATTATTCTAGTGGATCAAGTTCAATCTGCATGGGTTTACCCAAAACTAGAAGAATATGATTAAATAAGTTGCTATTGAAGTATACTATAGAAGAGTTGGAATACTGTTACAGCTAGCAGGCATCGCAGATCTAATATAGAAGGGCGAGGGTGATGACATGTATTTTGATTACGATAAAAATTTACATCTGTGTATGAACCTGCAGGGGCTCAAGTCAAGTCTAAGAAATTGTGAGCGAGTCATTAAACCAGAACGTGCCGTGATCGAAACGAAGGATCGAGGAAGATACAGGAAATTAGCTGAATGCAGATTTAGATTAGAATGAAGGGGGCACGTTTTGGTGTATATACGGGAGAGAGGTGGTAGATAATCACACGCCTAGGCCTTACCTTCCCTTCAACGTAGCATTATAAACGAGACCGATCACGTGCACACATCCCATCCGTACAGCTGATTGAAGCGGCGTCGTTTGATTTCATATCTGATTCATCGCCATCTTAACATGCTTATGAGTGAGCGGAAGCTGCCCGTTTACTTTATGCTTAGCCCTGACGTGACGAGCAACCTAACCCTGAGACTTTGGGTTTGGACTTTAGAATCTTGATTAATGCATAGTATCGAACAAAACATTTAATTATTTAGTGGGAGCGAGAAAAGTAAGTTGAATGTTGAATGTTGAATGTGGAGTCAGAAAAAATGGGTTTTAAAATTCATGGCAGAGGAGGGCAATTCAATTCTGTGGAAGACAATATTAAAGATGATGTCATGAGCAGATATAGAATCAGCGACTTCATGTTGAGAACAGAGAGGGTTCCATTTTGGTTTTGGCTTTGAAAAACAGCTCTCGTTGTTGAATCGGCTGGCAAACGATATTGCTCATTGTATGACGTGCCAATGCATTATTGCTCATTGTTACGTATATATTCAATGGCCATGTAAATCTGTGGAAATTTTGTTTTTACACGTAAAGTTCAGTTATGAATCCACCAAATGCATGCCCGGTAAATCTGTGTCCGATCCTTATTTTCGTTCAAGACTGGAGAGTGAACACCGTATTAACTGACACTGTTAAGCAGAGAATTAAAAAAAAAATGCCCAGTAATGATTGGATTCTCTGCTCGCTGATTCACCATCAAATTATATTCCGATAATGATTCACCGCACTAACCGAATTGACAATATTCCAGTCAAAAAATCACTGCCTCCCGTACCTAACAGGTTAACTTTTTTTTTTTAGGGCAGTTAAGGAAGTCAAAAGCGTAACTTTAAAATATTTATTTGTATTAATCATAATTAGTTTAAAGAAAATAATAAATATAAATGCTTGAAAGTAATGGATTTAATTTTCCTCAATTTTTTTTTTTAAAATCAACTGACTCTTATATTAAAGATTATATATAGGTAGTAGTATATATAGTTGAATAACACAGCTGAACCGAAGAAATTAGCAATAGGCGTGTGTGGGAGGGGGATAGGGGAAGTGTTGCATGGCTTTATACTGTAGTGGGTGGTTGGAATGTGAAACGATGAGGATGGTGGAAATTAAAGACTTGATGGCATTAACTTTCAAGATATGCAGCCTGTGGGAAAATAAGAATAAGAACAAGCACTATTGATTGTCAATTTTGCGATATCATCCTCAGGAACAGGGTTCAGGAGACCCTTGTATGCGTTACGTCGTAGCTTGGCACCATATTTCTCAGCATTTGTTAGATGTTAGGTGTTAGAATCAAAATGACTGCTCTACGTGGAATGACCACTGGGAGGGAAGTATTCTCCCAGGCATGAAATCGACTCATCGCTATCCAAAGACAACAATTTTGACCCCCCGCACCTGTAATTAAATTTACGAATTTGTCTCCCCATTCCAATGGCAAATGTTTTGATATCCAATATTACTTGCTATTTAATTTGAGCTGACAGACTGTGTACCCCCAAATCCCGGGGGCCTCTTGTAGAAATATGACATTATTATTGTAACGGGTCAGGGCCCAAAGTGTAATACTAGGCCCAATAGTTTATCTTGTATATGTTTGGTAACCACTTTTGAAAAGCACTTTCACATAAATCGAGATAAAACTCTATCACATACTCACCTCGGATTATGTGAAATCAATTTTTAAAAGCTGTTCCCAAAGGGAACAGTAAGCATATCAATGTATGAACTTATTATTCAAAAGAGTACATGTATATTCAGTTAAATTTACATTACTTAACATGGTATCAAAGCACTTGGTTGCATAAATGTCCGTCAAGAAATCATCAAGAAGGGTCTAAGAAGACTGGGACTGCATCAAGAGAGTATGTAGATTCTACCAACACTCCAAAACACTTAAAGAAAATGTTAAAAAAAAAGGAAAAGAGTAACCCTAAATTTTTTTTTTCCCGACTTAGTGCATACCTGAAGGAAAGAAACCAAAGGACCCGAGTGCAGAGACATTACCATAAATGATGGCAGTGTTGAAAGGTTGAAATTCACACATCCATTATATTTGCATATGTGAGATACTCATATGCCGTCAATCATTCTTCAAACTCTAACAGGTAGCGAAAATTATACTATATGGAGCAGAGCCATAAGAATCACTCTGCGTGGAAAACATAAACGATGATTCATTGATGGATCGTATGCTCGAGAAGGCCAAGAACATCATCTTTGAAATCAATGGGAAAGATGCAACACAATTGAATTATAAGATGGAATCAGTAAGCATATCAATGTATGGACTTATTATTCAAAAGAGTACATGCATATTCAATTAAGTTTACACTGCTTAACATGGTATCAAAGCATTTGGTTGCATAAATGTTCATCAAGAAATCATCAAAAAGGGTCCAAGAAGACAGGGACTACATCAAGAAAGTATATAGGTTCTGCTAACACCCAAAAAGGCCTAAAGAAAACGTCAAAAAAAAGGGAAAAGAGAAATCCTAAGTTTTTTTTTTTTGAATTAGCGCCTCCCTAAAGAAAAGAAACCAAAGGACCCGAGCGTGGTGAAATTACCATCAATGATGGTAGTGTCGAAAGGTTGAAGTTCACACATCCATTGTATTTGCATATGTGAGATACTCAAATGCCATCAATCATTCCTCAAACTCTAACAGGTAGCAAAAATTATACTATCTAGAGTAAATCGCTCTGCGTGGAAAACATAAGGTATGATTCAATGATGGATCGTGTACTCGAGAAGGCCAATAACATCATTTTCGAGATTAGTGGGAAAGATGTAACACGATTGTTCTTTTCTAGTTATTAAACTCGATCTCTGAAGAAGTAGGCAGCAGTGTTAGCCTAGAGAATTATATATTGGATATGATGTGTGATATAGGTATGAGTATGTGCAAATCACTCACATTACTTATGACACCAAATCTAAAACTTGTTCCATATGAGGAAGGTAAGCACAAAAAGGAAGACTTGTTAAAAGATCCAAAAAGGTATACGAGATTATTGATATATTTAACTGTTACTGGACTTGATATTTCATTTCTTGTGTAGGTTTTCAGCCAACTCATGCACAACCCTACAAAGACACATGTGAGTAACACTAAATGTGGTCTGATATTTGAAGCAAAGTAGTCCCAGAGTGGGAGTCCTCATACATCCTAAAGGAAGCTTGACATTAGACTACTTATGTCACTTAGATTGGGAGGTTAGTGAGATTACTCGAAGATCTATGATAGGTCATTTATTGAAACTATAAAGCTTTCTCATCACGTGGAAGACCAAGAAACATACAACAGTTTCAAGGTCCACTGCTAATGTTCAGTATAGAGCACTAGGTGCAGCAGTGGCAAAAGTTGTGTGGTTTGTTGCATTAATGAAGGGACTGAATGTTGATCATCTTGGACCATTTAGCATTCACTGTGATAGCATAGGCTGCAATCCATATAGCCTCGAATCCAGTGTTCCATGAGAGAACCAAACATATAAAAATAGATCTCCATTTTACAAGGGAAAAATTACAATCAAAGGTAATTAGTTTACAGCATGTAGGGTCTACAGATCAAGAGGTATACATTTTGATAAGAATCAATAAGGCAATTATGTCAATTCTATCAGATGTCCCACTTAGTATTCAATTATCAAGAGGCCCATGTGGAATAACACAATGAAGTTTTTTTATTTTTATTTTTATTATCAAGAGGCCCATGTGGGTATCCCACTTTTGTAGAACCTTTTATAGTCAAATATTTATATATGAGTTCTTCTAGGGTTTTGACTGATCTGTTAGGTTGTAAAAGTTTGATCAACTTTTATGAAGCCTTTTATAGTTAAAAATCTAGAGATAAATTCCTTTAATGTTTTAGCTTATCAAAATCTTTAATCCACAGGGTTCATTTGTATTATATTTTGACTAAACCTGTGGGAAAGATTGTACAGAGTAAATTACTTTGCAAGTTAGAAACCTTAGATATCTATAGTTCTTATAGAGTTTTAATTGATGAGTAGAAATATTTGATTATTACCGTAATGGGTCAGGGGCGAAAGTGTAAAAGTAGGCCCAATAGTTTACCTTACTTATATTTATATAGGAAGGGATTAGTGATTATATCAATGTATGAATTCAACAAAATATATATATAATTGAAACTTATTCCTCAACAATGATTGATCATTGTAATTATCACATTTGACATATGTAATTAAAACAATTGGTCCACTTCATTTATTTAGACAATTAGTAATATTTTTAAGCAGGTCATTAATAAGTTTTCATTTTCCATTGGTTATTTATGGGTGACAACTTCCTTTTTATTAGTTATTATTATTCTTAAATTAATTTGTTCACTATAATTACTCATCCATTATCTAACAAATAGAAGAATAAGGGTTTTTCCCTACTAGTGCGCGCACTAATTAATCCTCTTTGCCTACAAGAGCACCTATAAAAAAAGTAAAATATCTATTTGTTTTGTTTTGACTAGTTTGAGTAAATTTAATTAGTTCAATTGAGTGGTTGTTTAATTATGATAGGTTTATTTGGGTAGTGAATTCTAAATTCCAAATGCCTTCAACATCTTTAAAGCCAACATATTTTCTAAAATTGTAAATTTAAATATGTAATTTGAAAGAAATTTGAAATATGACTTTAAAAAATTGTTTGGGCATTTATTTTTTATCCTTCCCAATAAAGGTTTTCCAATTTCAACTCTTTTATAAAATCGTGTCTTCATTTTTATTCCTCACATCTCTTTTGTTCCTTTTGTGTTACAGTCCCCTTTTATCATCTTCATCTCTCTTCTTCATAGTCTTATTTGTGTTTGCGGATGAATTATTCAAAACTGTCCTCAACTATGTTTTCTTTCTTCTTGATCCAATAAAGATGGAAATCGATCCAAGGAGTATGCTCATACGAGTACTAGTAATTTTGTTTGTGCATTCTTTCTCCTCCTCCTTTCTCCCATTCCGTGCTCATCTCTCCTCTTCTCCATGATTTTCTACTGCTTCACCCTTCTTGTCGCTCTCCTGCATTAAATCTCTGCTATTGCTTTTCTTCTTACTTAAATTTCACGATTTCTTGTTTGTTGTCACACACATTTCTTCCCAACTAACATTGCTTTTGCGGCTTGATCTCCCTTCGATCTCATCAACATCCCCCTCCCCCGAGCCATCATAGGGCTAATTAAAAATTGGTGAGGAGGAGGAGGAGGATTTTGATTTATGCAATTAAGACATTCCAAAACTAAATGCAATAATGCTAATTAAAAATTGATGTGAACCAATTAAATAATAATGTGAACCATATAGTAAAATTACAATTAGTAGCAAAAGTAAAATAAATTAATTGAGGCATTCGAAAATAAAGTAAATTTATTTAATGGGTAAATAACTATGATATGGTGGTAGTAATATTATATCTAGAGTTCTTTTATTGGAGGCAGAGGCGGTTGGCAGCAAAACATGTAGTTATATAGATTTTACTAATAATTTGTTTGAAGATGATCACTTTACAAATGGAGCAATACTTGCTTTGACATTAGAAATTATAGGTAAATTCAATAAATTGCTAACCTATACTTATAGACAAATAGCATGTGTTTAATGGTATTCATTATTAACATATGTATTCTAAATTTTCCTTATGTTTAAGACCATTATATTATTGAATTACTCCATTCTCTTCTTTGTATAAGTAAAAATTATCTTTTTTTTTGGCCAAATATAAGTAAAAATTATCTAAATCATGCAAAATAAATTATTGGTTTAAATTTGTTAAAAGCAACAAATTTATAAGAGAAATAATTTTTTTCTTCCAAATATACATTTATTTATTTATAGAGATAATGGGTTAGAGAGAATTGGTGGAAAAATATGAGAGAGACGTATAATGAATTGGGGGACAAGGTATAAAATGTATTAAATTTTTTCAAAAAGAAAAACAAATCGTTGGTTATATAGAATTAACCATATGTGAAAGAATATTATATATAAATAGAATTAAAAGAATTATATTCTCCAAATTTTTTTTGTATGATTTTAATGTTTTTCATTTAGTTTATTTGTCCAACAATTCCACTTAAACTATGTAACACACGGGGTTATTAAATCTTGTTATTCAATAAAGTACATATATATTCAATCAAGTTTACGCTGCGTAACATCTCTCCCACCATGATTCCAATACTCATTGCCTACATTCATGTTCGAATTTATATATCATTTTATTTTCATTTCTAGCAATGTGACTTTGATTCTTAATTCTTGTTTGATAACAAATATTGATTCTGCTGAACACTATTATTTTCCTACTGAAGAAAGTTCCAATGAAAGTACTATTTACTACCTATCATATTAAAACATTGAACCTTGATTCACCGCATGTTAGAGCTAACCCACATTGAACTATCCAGACTAGAGCCTTCACAATCCAAGCACAACGATGCAATTACCAAAAGCCCATTCTACCACTGAGCTAATAGCCCATTGTGTGGGCCTCCCTCTGTGCCAAAAGGTAGGAAAAGCCCCATTCCTCTCTTTTCTCTTTTGGTCCTTGTGCTGCTGTATAATTTTTTTTTTGGTTGGTACACAAAATTTTGGAAAATGGTTGGACTCACCTACAATATGAGGATAGAGGGAAATCTCCCTTCCTTTTAAGTCATACCAATATTGGGCATGGCAGGCCTCAATTACTCTTAAGTGTTTGTTTACCTAGACATCCAAAAGTTAGGATGTCTCCCCAAGCGTCACGACAAAAGCCACAACAAAGTGACACTTCTAAGAATCAGACCCACTCTATTTGTGAGAGTGTCTTATGTCTTCACTTGTTGAATCCATGGACGGTGGGTCATGCCGCTGTATAGATTTGATAATATAATCAACTGATCTTTGAATAATTCAAGACTCAGACTAAGCAGGCTTCAAAATCGAAGTTAAACTGTTTAACGCTAAACCGGAAAGAAGAGCGCAAGGTTCAACACAAAGGCCCATTTCTTTTAAATAGGAGTTAGGCCCAGGAAAGTAATTAGTAGGTTTGAGGGAATATTCTCTTACATCTTTTGGCCCCCCTCAATTATTTATTATGCTGTTTAAAATCTTGAGAGGTGGTGGTGGGAGTGGCAATGAATCTCCATTTTCTTACTATTTTCTTATCCTTGTTTTTTCTAATCCCAACTCTCTATTTTATCAAAGGGTTATAAACAACCTATTTATTGCTATTTTGTTGTTTAGTGGGGGGAGAAGTTTTTACTTCCCCTCTCTTCTCCACCCATTAAACAACAAGGTATTGATAAATGAATTGTTTATAATTTTTTAATGAAATGAAAGATTATAATTACAGAAAAGTAGGGTAAAATGAGAGTCCTTACTAACATGCCTCAGCTGATGCTGAGGTTTTAGTAATTTTGTTGAATAATCTATGAACAAGATTAATTTGTAAATTTAAAAGTTTGACCTATAAATTATTAAGGTCAATTTAGTTCTATTGCATCCCTCATTAATGACATTTAAGTTTATTGAGAATTAACTACTGTATTGTAAAAAAGTTACCAGATTTATTTATAAAAATAAATCTCATATCTGAGATTTAATCATCGTGGAAAGATCGAAACCCTTCCCATTGTATTAATCATCGTGATTTGATAATGCACCTCCCATGTGAAATTATACCAAGAAAAAGAAAAAAAGAACAATTGTTCAGATTTTCTCGTGGAGGGAAATAACAGTTGATTAACGAAGCCTTCGGGAAAATCCATTTTTGTTGTGGGCCAGATATTATCAGCAGCGTCTCCCTTGCGCAGTCCCCATCTCCTGAAGACTAAAACCCTAACGAAGTCGGGCATTGTCGCTGCACCTCTTTCACTTCACGCTTCCACACTAAATATGTCGCACTTTGGAAGATCCGGTCCTCCAGACATCAGAGACACCTATTCTCTTCTTGTTCTCAATATTACTTTCCGTATTTATCTTCACCTTTCTCTCCAATTTTCTCAATCTTCGGCGCATCTCAATTCTAATCTTTCAGCCTCGTTTTGCCTCTGCCAGGTACAACCGCTGACGATCTTTACCCCCTTTTCGACAAGTACGGCAAGGTTGTCGATGTCTTCATCCCCAGAGACCGAAGGTCTTCGTTCTTCCTTTCTTGTGCTGCTCTCTATTGGGGACTGCGAGGTTGCTTTCAAGATAAATGTGGGTTTTCTCATATTTTGTAGGACTGGCGAATCACGAGGCTTCGCTTTTGTTCGTTATAAGTATGCCGATGAGGCTCAGAAGGCGGTTGATAAGCTTGATGGTTAATTCCGCGCTTGAACTCCATGATAACGAGTACTTTAGCAAGTATTGAACCTTCTGTTTTGTGCTAACTCTCTTTACTTGTCAGGAAGAGTGGTCGATGGAAGAGAAATTATGGTTCAATTCGCAAAATACGGACCCAATGCTGAGAAAATGTAAGTTGTTCTATAGTGAATGTGAATGTGATAGTCGAAACATCAGGTTGGCTCGCAAAGCATCAATTTTAAAATGAACTTCTTTAAATGACTGCCAGTTCCCTTTTGTTGTTGGTTATTGGTATGATCAACTAACTTCATTTTTTATAAATATTAGTCAAAAGGGCAGGATAGTGGAAACATCCTCCAAGCCAAGGGGGAGGTCAAGAAGCCGCAGCCCTCGTCCCAGGTAAGGAGCCTTCTTACTAGGTGCTTCAAACCATACAATCTGACGGGGGGTCTTTGATTGAGAATGATATCTGCTGTGTAATTAGGAGGAAGTGGGTGTTTATTGGGGTTGTAAAAATTGATCGCCACTGGTCACCAAGGATTAAACAGTTTTGTCCTTCGTAGTCGCATGTTATGCTTACGGCCTGTCATCTGAATGTGTAGATGGTTCTCCCTTTCATTTGCCACGCTATATTGGTGGGGACATCTTACCACATTTTTTGTTCAAACAAATTGTGGCTCCCGCCCCATTAGGCTCTGTATGATAACCCCCAGGCTAAAGTATGAGGCCTTAATGTCATATATTTGATTCCCTCTGTGCTGTAGGAGCTATGTGTTTTTGAGTTATATCCTTTTCCCTATAGTTATTAGTATTAAATATGAAAGAGGGCTGTGTTCTGCAACATAATAAATCATGAGACAGAGAATTAAATATACGTGTATAGTAATGGGCATGCAGAAAAACGATGTTATGGGCTGAAGGCTAGGGCAATTATGCCTTGTCTCAGCCCTCAGGTAAGAGTAGCTAAGATAGAGTAGGAGTTGACCGTAGCTGTATATTTAAAACTCTCATGGCTCAATTAAGACGATAAATAGACTATTTTATTCATTGGAAGATTTAGATACTCATTTATGTGCCAACGCTAAGGCATGACTCAGATAGTTGGTTTTTGAGTATAGTTCTTTGAACTGAACCAGCCGAGCTTTCTAGACAGATAAGTTGGCTGTTAAACTAGACTGGATCTACAATCAGACTGTTTTGCATTTGAAATGGTAAAAACCAGTCTTGTCATCTATTTTATTAATTTATAGTATACTCATAGAGCTATTATTGAGTGAATGGTTCTACTTGTGACCAAGTAATCTGTTCTGCATACCTGGCTATGTCAATTTTCATTTTTCTTCCTCTGGTTTTGAGCCGGACTTGGTTACAGTTTATACTTCAAAGTATTTTCTGCTTCCAATATCCTACCTAATCTAGCAATGTGTTAGTATGCTTATAGGCAGTGTTTTATATCCGTGAATGTTTGCATGCATGTTGGTTTAGAGGTCACTGTTTCATGTTCAGTCTATGCTATAGCTGATGGAAAATTTTCAGGCGCAGGGATGAATATAGAGACAGGGACTACAGGAGGAGAAGTCGCAGTAGAAGTAGGGAAAGATATGATCGTGACAAGTACCGTGAAAGGGATAGGGATTATCGTCGCCGGAGTAGGAGCCGTAGTGGAAGTCCTGATCGGCATAAAGATCGGAGGAGAGGAAGAGATGACGAGGAGAGAAGAACTCGAAGCAGATCTGTTGATAGGTTTGAATATTGTGCTATTTATCATCCTTTACATTTTTTTCATGATAATTTTGTTTCTGATATACATGTGCATTTGTCTTAGTGCATCACCTGCTCGGCATGGCTCCAGTCCCCGTAGAAGTCCATCTCCACACAGGAGGTCTTCTCGAGATGAGCGGCATGATGAACAGAATAGTCGTGAGCAATCACCCTTGCAGAAGGATGTTTCACCACATGATCGTCCTATTGATTCTCGAAGCCCATCTCACAAATCTGATGCTGATGTAAGATTATGTCAATTTTGACAACCGTCTCATGCCCCCTTATTTTGGGCTTGAGATTTTTTTTTTTAAAAAAAAAAATTAGATTCAAGTTTCTTGGTGAGCCATCTGAATTGGGTTACTATGTTTGTAGGAATAATGGAGTAGGCACTTACCGCAGGGATCTACTGGTGGCCTTATTATGACTTCTGCCATCAGTTGTCTGGATGAAGTCGCTAAATCATGAATGTTGTGATCTACATCTTGGATTAATGACATTGTTGCATGGACTTTTTTGGAAGGTTCTTAATACATTCCATTTTGTGGCCTTTTCTGTATTTCGAAATTCTTGCCATCTGATACTCTTGTTAAGTGCTCAATATAACATTGAGAGTTCCTAATCCCCTCTTTTTGGCTGATAGAATTCCTACAATATTTGTCACAGTTTTTAAATTTCCCATCACTTCTATTTGCTTCTCTGTTATTCTCCTTATATTAATTAGTTTAGTTTTCAATCATGCAGTTCTGATTACAAACTTAAAACAAATTCTTATTATAGCTGTGTAGCCTTTGCTCGAGAAGGTTGAATGTTGCTGTCTTAGAGATGGTGTACGAACCATTTGAGGCATTATGTCATATTGTTGTGTAATCTGGGTTGCATTCTCCAGTGCTGTACCAACCCTTTGGTATTGGAATTGGTTCTCAGCTGATGCGGCTGCTTGCTTTTGTGCTGGACTGCCCAACAGCGCTGCAGTTTTCCTCTATTGAAGTCAGTCTTATGCGACTGGGACCTGCTCGCTCAACCCACATCCGTTTTTGCTGATTTCGTGATGCTTGCCTAAAGTTGATGGCCTTGTGGAAAGTCTGGTCCAGAGAGACTACACTCGATACTCCGTAGTTGCATTCTAGTCTGATGCGCTACAGCATACATTCCTTGAGTTTTTTTTTTTTAGTTTCTCTTTTAGGATTTGCATGATTTTACTCTTGGTTTTGGTAAATGGAGAAATCCTAAAGAGCACAGATGAATAGACTATGATAACCAAATTTATTCGAAATTGGTAAGCCTTTTTCTTGTGGCAGTAGAACCTTGTGTCATTGACTCACTCTAATTTCCAAGACAGTTGAGACAAAACGTTCAACTCAGAGTGTCTCCCTTTCATTTTAATTGTTAGGGTCTTTAAATTGTGAGAATCTAGATATCTTGTTGTACCTTGTTTTATTTAAAATAAAAAACTTGAATGAAGGGTAATAAAATATAAATTGCCCGTAGTCAAACGGTGATGCCCTCGTGGGTTGTCCTCTCGAGATTATAATTGCCGTCACCATTAATGTATTTTTAAAAGGGAAAAGCATATTTGAATATTGAAGTGGGTATATTTTTTTAAAATTTTTAATTCGGTACCCATTTGTGTTTTTCTTTTAATTAAATTTAAATTTTGAATTTTGTTTTATTAACACTATTAGCTTATGTACAACACGGTTAGTTGATTAAAGTTACAGGGTTAATTGATTAAGAGAATAAAATTTAAAAGATTTAATTAAGGAAAAAATATGCAACGCGGAATTAAAAATTGAGAAAAAATAATTTCTCCTGATTAAAACACTGATTTCGTTCCATGGCCTTTTGCCAGTTGCCATTGGTAATGAGGCAGATATCGTCTCTTCTAACTCCACATCAATCCCATTATTGAAATCTGAGAACAAAGGATGCCTTGCTGTGAGGTTCGATTTTTCTTTTAATAGAAAACGGAAGAAGCTAACCTTGCTTAAGTGACCAAAAAATTGAACTTAACATTTAACACAAGGGACCTTTGGCGATTCAACACTTAACGCGATGATACAAAGTCCAAAAGCTTTAGCCGCAAGCGCAGCAACATTAACGCAACAATAATTATCAAGTACGATGATGATCGTAAAATAAGCCATGTAATTGGACTTCTATTGTAATTTTACAGTACCCTATATGATGAAATGGCTTGGGATTCTCTTCTAATATTGCAGGATCTGAAAGCTGAAGCAAAGGTTGGGTTCCTTGCACTAACGAGATACACCGTGAATTGGTCGATCCGCACAGAAAGGCATTTGGAGAAGGTTGAGGTTAATTTGAAATTTGTTGCGGACAAGTGTCTCCCTCTGGAACTGACGCTGAGAAAATTCTGAGTACTTATCGTTATTGGAGACGACTCTTGAGCTGTCCTGTGATTGTGCCCCCAATGTGCCGGTTTCATGGGTTATCTGTTGCTTTGTTCTCTCAATGCGTCTCTTCCGGACGGGATTGATATGCTGCTGTCTGTCTGGCTTTTCTATTTTTGTCAATAATTATGAAACTGATGGCTGAGTAATGAAATACCTTTTGGTTGCTTCGGATAATCGCGCTTGCTTTTCTCTACCCCTTAAGTATTTTTAAGTACTTAAATTGAAGCATTTGTAATAAGATCTATCGATATTTATAAGATATCATCAAGCAGCATGTAAGTTTAAGCCGAAACAAATACATTGTCGAAAGGAACTTCACGGTCCTTTTGGGATTTAGTTTTGATGTACTGCTCGCTAGTTAACATTATTTGATGCACTCACGACAGATTAAAAACCAGTCACAATGGAGAAATTGTATAGGGTCAATCTCTTGGTGATGGTGGACATTGTGAAAGCAATGGTTAGCGGAAAGGTAGTCGTATACCCTGATGATTGATTTGGGCCTGCCTAGTGTCACGGGGGGCCGTATCCATCCCCAAAACTGCAGTCATGAGGAGGGCAAACCCCCCAGCTTATATAGCCCAAGACCACCTCGCGCGCGCCCGATGTGGGACTTCATGGACGTCCACGTGACATCCTCCCCACCCAAACCTGTGATGCCCTCGTCACAGTAGGGCCCCCTGCCTACCCCACACCCGAGGGGGTGCTTGGCATGACATCGAGGCCACGGGCAAGGATGGCTCTGATACCACTTGTCACGGGGGGCCGTATCCATCCCCAAAACTGCAGTCATGAGGAGGGTGAACCCCCCAGCTTATATAGCCCAAGACCACCTCGCACGCGCCCGATGTGGGACTTCATGGACGTCCACGTGATACT
>QFDD01002447.1:0-25405 GCA_006871305.1 Vachellia collinsii | reverse complement strand
AAACGTAGACTATAGCAAGCAATCTATTGTGCTTAAAAAATTGTTTAATTAAAGTTATTTTATTGGTTAAAATGATTCAAAATGTATCTACCAAGTATTTTATTGTATAAAAGTTGTGAAAATATATTGTACGACAATGCAACGCATGAAAATAAAGAACCTATAAGTAGTTTTAGGACTTTTTAATAGCTTAAAATAAGAAATTAGTACCCTATTTTTTTGTTAAATCATTATTTTATTGCAAATTTAAGGTCAATTTAAAAAACAAAACGTAGACTATAGCAAGCAATTTATTGTGCTTAAAAAAATTCAGTAATTAAAGTTATTTTATTGGTTAAAATGATTCAAAATGTATCTACCAAGTATTTTATTGTATAAAAGTTTTAAAATCCAAAAATGAAATTTCAACCAAAAGACCCCTTGAACTACTTCACATGGATTTAATGGGTCTAGCAAGAGTAAAGAGTCTTGGTGTAAATGTTTACACACTTGTCATAGTTGATCATTATTCTAGATTTACATGGACTATGTTTCTGTCATCAAAAGATGAGACCTTTGAATTATTTGTTATATTTGCCAAAAATGTCTAAAATGAGAAAGGTATGTCCATTGTTTCTATTAGAACAGATCATGGAGGAGAGTTCGAGAATGGAGACTTTGCAACCTACTATGAAGGGAAAGGAATGAGTCACAACTTCTCGGCTCCTAGGACTCCTCAACAAAATGGAGTTGTTGAGAGGAAGAACAAAGTCCTGACAAACATGGCACGAGCTATGATGATAGAAAAAAAAAATGTCTCAAGTCTTCTGGGCAAATGCAATCAACACAGCATGCTGCATCTCCAACAGGGCCTACATCAGGACATCTCTCGGGAAGACACCATATGAGCTGTACAAGGGAAGAAAGCCAAACCTTTCTCATCTCCACATCTTTGGCAGTAAGTGCTTCATCAACAACAATGGGAATGAAAACATTGGTAAATTCGATCCTAGAGCTGATAAAGGTTTATTTCTTGGTTATTCTAATAAGAGTAAAGCATATAGAGTATTTAACAAACACACTTGTGTAGTTGAAGAATCAATACATGTCAAGTTTGTTGAAACTGAATCTCAAACAAAACCTTTAGATGAAGAAATTGTTATTTCAAAAGATTTTCAAAATGTGCCTTCACTGGAAAATGATCCTGAGGAAGATCCTTCGGATAAACATTTTGAAACAGCTCAACAAAAGCGTGGAAGTACATCAGAAATCACCCTCTCAATCAAGTGATTGGAGAAGTGAATGAAGGTGTACAGACACGAAGGAAATTTTTAAGTGAAGCACACTTTTCAGCTTTTATTTCTGAAATTGAACCCAAGAATGTTGAAGAAGCTTTGTCTGACAATAACTGAATTATTGCAATGGAAGAAGAACTAAATCAGTTTGAAAGAAATCAAGTTTGAGACTTGGTACCACGTCCAAATGACCATCTAGTCATTGGAACAAAATGGGTATTCAAGAACAAACTTAATGAATCTGCAGTAATTGTCAGAAACAAAGCTAGATTGGTGGCAAAAGGTTATAATCAAGAAGAAGGAATTGATTATGAAGAAACCTATGCGCCAGTGTCTAGATTAGAAGCTATACGGGGTTCTTCTTGCTTTTGCTTGCATCAGAAATTTCAAACTTTTTCAAATGGACGTGAAGAGTGCTTTTCTAAATGGTTTTATGATAAAAGAAGTATATGTTGAACAACCCCCTGGTTTTGAAGATATTTCAAAACCAAATCATGTTTACAAATTAAAGAAAGCACTCTACGGGTTAAAACAAGCACCAAGAGCTTGGTACGAGAGATTAAGCAAATTTTTGATAGACAAAGGTTTTGTCAGAGGGAAAGTAGATTCAACTTTATTTATAAAACATATTCATTCTGATGTGCTTATAGTACAAATATATGTTGATGATATTATTTTTGGAGCCACTAATAATACTCTCTGTGAGGATTTTGCTAAGACAATGCAGGGAGAGTTTGAGATGTCTATGATGGGAGAATTAAATTTCTTCCTTGGACTTCAGATTAAACAAAGGAAGAATGGGATCTTCATAAGTCAAACTAAGTATCTAAAGGAATTGCTAAAAAAGTTTGGAATGGAGCAGTGCAAAAGTGCTGACACTCCCATGAGCTCCACTGCCTTGCTTGATGCTGACGTGAGTGGGAAAGACTTTGACATCAAGAGATATAGAGGAATGATTGGATCATTACCCTATCTCATGTCTAGCAGACCTGATATCCAATTTAGCGTGGGAATGTGTGCTAGATATCAAGCTGCACCCAAAGAGTCACATGCTGAAAATGTCAAGAGAATCTTCAGATATCTAGCTGGAACCACTGAGCTTGGAATGTGGTATCCAAAAGGTAACAATGAATATTTGTTATCATATTCTGATTCTAACCATGCAGGCTACAAAACAAATAGAAAAAGCACAAGTGGTCATTGTCAATTCCATGGAGGGTCACTGGTGTTGTGGTTCGGCAAGAAGCAATCAACGGTGTCACTATCTTCAACAGAAGCTGAGTATGTTGCTGCTGCTAGTTGCTGTGCACAAGTACTTTGGATGAAGCAACAACTTCAGGATCTGGGTATGGACTTAACCGAAATCCCAATCCTCTGTGACAACACGAGCACCATTAGTCTAGCCAAGAATCCTGTGCATCACTCCCAAACAAAGCATATAGATATTCGTCATCACTTTATTCGGGATCATGTTCAAAAAAAGGATGTCAAAGTAATGTTTATTCCAACTCACCAACAAGTGGCAGACATCTTCCCCAAACCTCTTGCTAGAGAACAATTTGTGAATATTAGAAGAGAATTGGGAATGGTAAATCCCAATGAATTGTAAGTATTTTGATGTTTAATGCTTATATGTTTTGATGATTATATACTAATTTTATCATCGAAGTGTTTTCAGAAAGTTTTGCAAGTCTCTGTTTTCGTCACAAAGAATAGAGCACATTTTATGCCAAGTAAAACTCGAGTTCTGGAAGAGTTCTGATGATTCACAGAAGAAAGAGTTGCAAAACTCGAGTTTCATATGAAAAAAACTCGAGTTTGGATGAGCTTTTGAAGCAAATATGGGTTGGAGATCACGAGACTCAAGTTTGATGTTCAAAACTCGAGTTCTGCTGAGCATTTCCTGACTTAAACTCGATGGAGGAAGAAAGTTTGTTCGAAACTCGAGTTATGGGAAGCCAAAACTCGAGTTCCAGAAGCTCCAGTGGCACAACTCGCAACAAAACACAAGTTTCTTAAGGAGTTCAGGTAAAACTTGAGTTTATAGAGGACAAAACTCGAGTTATGGTAAGCTTTTATGTTTCAGGGTCCCGAAACTTGAGTTTTGGCTAAGCAAAACTCGAGTTATGGCCAGTCTGTTCATACTTAGGACCCTGAGACTCGAGTTTGGTTGAACAAAACTTGAGTTCTCAAGTGCCTGTTTATCTTTGGACCTCGAAACTCGAGTTTTCATAAATGAAACTCGAGTTATAGGGCATTTCTCAATTTTTGCATGCCCGAAACTCGAATTTTAAGTGACAAAACTCGAGTTTCGAGAGTCATCGAGGCAAAATAGCTCCAAAAACTCGATTTTTCTCACTTTCCCCTTTTCAAAAACTCGAGTTAACTTAATTTCTCTCACCCAAAATTCGATTTAAACGTTGTTTTTGCTCAGAAACCATTTCAATCATCCTCATATCTGTTTTCAAGCATAACCCCTCTCTTTATTCATCTTTATTTCATCATTTTCACCGATTAAACTCTCAAGTTTCCCCTTCGACACCGTCGGCACCCAACTCTCAAATTTTCAGTTTCTATGAAAAATTTCTTGAATCCAACCCATGGCACGCACTAAATGGTCATCGAAATCCTCTTCTAAGTCCAAGAAATCATCTGCAAGTGCACCCTCTCAATCTCAAGCCTCAACCCCTCCTCCACCGAAACGGGTTCGCATAACAGAGCCATTCCAGGAGCAACCATCTAAAGTTCCATTGGTTAGGAAACCAAGAGCAAGTAGGCCCAAATCCATCCTGAGTCCAAAGGTATAGGGCAAGGCACCAATGACAGAATCCACACAACCAGAAGCTTCTCGGGCACAACCTACAGACTCTGACACAGAGAGCATTTCTCCTACTTCTTGGGTCTCAGGGACAAGAAAGAAGATGAAGGCTCAGAAAGCTTCAACATCAAAGACTCAACAGCCCTCTATGCAGACTATAAGAGCAGCACCTCCTGGATTCAATGTAAGAAGTGTCTATATAATGCCTCAAACTCTTGGAATTTTTGAGAATGCCTATAAGGATAGGGAGTTGTGTCCTGCCATGATCATTGACTTAGATAAGATTAAGGATTTGGGGATAGATGTTAAGGAATATTTGGCTCACTATGAGAGTTTACTTAAGATAAACATCTCCTATTCCCCTGACATGATTAGGATTTTTTATAATAACTTGGAGGTTAAGTCTGCTAAGGATGAATCAGGGAAAGAAATACTGAGGTCAATGAAGACCAAAATGAGGGGGGGATGACATTCACCTAGCACCTGACTTGATTAACACTTACTTGGGGACTCATGTGTATGTTGCTGAGTAAGGACCTTTAGTCTAGAGGAGGTATTTGAATACTTGAGGCCAGGAGAGACTTTTACTGGTTTAAATTTTGAGCCTGCAACCATGCCTCCTGTTCAGAGGGTGATTCACTATATCTACACCAGATGTCTAGTGAATAAGGGGAAGAACTACACTCACATGTCATCATCAGACTACCAGATGATGGCATCCATTATGGCCAAGGAGAAGAGGAACATTGGCCAGATGGTATTTGATGAAATGTGGAGGTTCAGAACCTCCAACTCTAAAAGGATGATAGTTCCTTACCCCTGTTTGGTATCTAGGATCATGGAGCTTCATAAGATCTGGCACATTATGAAGGATCAGAAGGCATTGAAGCCCATTGAGTTCAAGGAGACTCATCTTCATAGGATGAAGATTGAGATTCAGATCACTCCTGGTTAGACCACTGCACAGAGCAAGCAAAAGAGGAAGACTACTTCAGGACCCTCTAGGGTGCCCCAGGATGAGGCACAGTCTTCAGCTCCTCAGCAGCCCACCTCTGCACCTTCCTTTACTCAGGCCTCAGTCCAGCACTTCTTGGAGACTGAGTTTAGGAAGATGGGTGAGCAGTTCACATAGGTCTTTCATTCAAAGACTCAGAACTATGTGAACAACCTCATGTTGGCTGCTGCTGAGTATTTCACTGGGAGGTCTCTTGATATAGCAGTGAGCAAGCTTAAAGCCTCTGTGGATGCACTTCAGACTTCAGTGGATTCCCTGCAAGTCTCAGTGGATACTAGGCTTGTCTCCTTGGAAGGAAGGATGACTTGCATTGAGGATTTCATCAAAGGTTTTCAGGCCCCTCCTCCTACTACTGAGCCCTCTCCTGAGCCTGCCTCTGCATCTCCTGTGGCATCTTCTACTTCAGCATCTCCAGCTCCTGCACCCTCAATACCCTCTCCTATTGCTTCTCCAGCTGCTAGTCCTCCTCATGTCTCTAAGCATGTTCCCTCATCTCCTGCTCCTTCATCCCATGTGCCTGCTCCTACTCCCTCAGCTCTTACTCTTGGTTCTGACCATAATCCTTTGCTTCTTCTTGAGTACCATCCCATTGAGTCTGGTCATCCATCTTCAACCTCTGAGCCTACCCCTCTGAGCCTCCTTTGTCTCTTGCTCCTCTCACCACTATCTTTAATATTTCTGACTCTTCTACTTCTCCTGAGCATCCTACCTCTCCCTCTCACCCTCTTTGATTGATGATAAAAAGGGGGAGAAGTGTCACTTTCTTTCATACTCTGTTTTGCGTTCAAAGTTTGCAAAAATTTTGTTAGACCAATTCACCCCCTCTTAGTCAAATCCGATCCTAATAAATATATGTGGCTTCACCTAAATCTTTCATTGAGAAGGATTTTCCTAACCAAGACTAGACACTTTGCTAGGTAAGAATATCATTCCCAATGAGTAGGATATCATCTACATAGAGTACTAGAAAAACAACTATGCTCTCACTAACCTTCTTGTAAACACAAGGCTCATCTATGTTTTGAATGAATCCAAATTCTTTGACTACTTCATCAAAATGATGATTCTAACTCAGAGAGGCTTGCTTCAATCCAAAAATGGATCTTTAAAGCTTGCACACTTTGCCATAATCCTCTGAATGCACAATAGCTTCATGTTGTGTCATGTACACATCCTCAAGCAACTTTCCATTTAGGAAGGTTGTTTTGACATCCATCTGTCATATTACATAGTCATAATATGCTGCAATGGCAAGAAGGATTTGGATCAATTTGACCATTGCAACTGGGGAAAAGGTTTCATCATAGTCTACGGCATGATTTTGAGTGAATCCTTTTGCAACTAGTTGTGCCTTGAAGACATTTACATTGCCATGCATGTCAGTTTACTCCTTGAAAACCCATTTTCACCCAATGATTTTTACACCTTGGGTTAGATCGATTAAGGTCTATACCTAATTGTCGTACATGGATTCCATCTCAGACTTCATGGCATTCAGCCATTTCTCAGAGTTCAATCCCACTATGTCCTCTTGATAGGTGGTTGACTCATTTTACTCAATGAGCAACACATCACCACTTTCACTAATAAGAAATTCATATCTCTAACTCTGAGCTGTTGTCATATCTTATTAGACCTCCATGGACCTTGTGTTACTAGAGGAGGAGGTTCAACAACTTGTTGTGAGTCATCACTATTTTCCATCTGCGGTTCTATACTATCTTGTGAATCTTAAACTTCTTCAAGAGACAAATTGCTCCTAATGGTTCTTTTTGAGATAAACTCTCTCTAGAAAGATGTCATTTTGAATAACAAACACTTTGTTATTAGTGTGATTGTAGACATAGTATCCCTTCATTTCTTTAAGATACCCTATGAAAAGGTACTTTGAGGATTTACGTGTTAATTTATCTAAGAGCTATTGCTTAACATAGACCTTACATCCCCAAATTTTGAGGAATGATAAACTAGACCTTTTATAAGTCCATATCTCATATGGTGTCTTTTTAATTGCCTTAGATGGAACATAATTTAGTGTGAATGTAGTTGTCTTTAGGGCGTGGCCCTAAAAGGATGGTGGAAGATTTGCTTGACTCATCATAGATCAAACCATATCCCATAAGATTCGATTCCTCCATTCAAAAACCCCGTTCCACTACAGTGTTCCTGGAGGAGTCAATTGTGAGACTATCCCACAACTCCTAAGATGGTCAATAAATTCTTGGTTCAAGTATCCACCACCTCGATCAGATCGAAGTGCTTTAACCATTTGGCCAAGCTGGTTTTGTACTTCATTTTGGAATATTTTGAACCTTTCAAAAGATTCAAATTTATGTTTCATGAGGTAGACATATCAATATTTACTAAAATCATCTATAAATGTAATGAAGTACAAATAACCTCCTCTGGTTGCTTTATTCATTGGTTCACATACATCTGTATAGATGAGGCCTAATAAATCAATGGCCCTTTCACTATGCCCAGTAAAAGGAGCCTCGATCATCTTTCCCAATAAACAAGATTCACATGTATCATATGATTCTTAATCAAATGAATTAAGAAATCCATCATGATGGAGTTTCGAAAAGTGTTTCTTATTTATAGGGCCCTAGTGATAGTGCTATAGGTATTTCAAGTCATTGGAATTGATCATTTTGGTAGTTATGTTATAGATATTTTTATTATTAAGACATTATAAATTTAATAAATGTCTATAATATGAACACTTGAAGCGATAACCTTGCTATCCTTCTTCTCTTTTATATTTTTGAGGTAGAGTTTGTGATTCCTCTTCCAATGACTAGGTTCATTGTGGAAGAAGCATACTCCTTCTTTTGGAGGCTTTGCCTTCTTGGATGCAGACTTCTTGTTGGACTTGTTTGATTCTCTAGTCCTACCAGATGAGCCATTGCCCTTTCCCCTGCCTTTCCTTTTGTTACCCTTTCCTTTTTGAACTATCAAAACAATGTTAGGTTTTTTCTTAATGCTCTCCTAAGATGTTTTAAACATCCCATGTAGTTCAGAAGTAAATTTCTCCATGTTGTTCATATTGTAGTTCATGACAAATTGGTGATAACTTTTCGGGAGTGAGTTCAAGATCATATATGTAGCTAACTCCTGGCTCAAGGGAAATCCAAGCCTCTCAAGATGATTAATATAGCCTTTCATCTTTAACACCTAAGCACTAATTGATGCACCGTTAGCCATCTTACAGGAATGTAGTGCTTTGGTGGTCTCATACCTCTCTTGCCTTGCCTATTGCTGGAACATTTCCTTGAGATGGACAATCATCTCATATGCCTCCATGAGTTCCAAATCTTTGTGGAGCTCTAGAACAATAGTGGCGAGCATCAGGCAACCTACATCAACAGAGTCTTCCTTATGCTTCAAATAAGCATCTCTCTGAGCTTTGGGAGCAGTGGATGCGAGTTGTTCAGTAATGGGTTCATCTAGGACATACATCTTTTGTTCATGCTTGATAACAATTCTCAAGTTGCCAATCCAGAAAGTTTGTCCCATTAAGTTTGTCTTTCTTAAGGACCGATCGCGGTGATAACGTAGCAATATTACTATTGGGCATGATTTTACAATTGAAATATGCAAAGTGTATGAGTAATCTCTCACTAAATTAAAATGTTTAAAGTAATAACTAGTGGGATAAGACCTATATGTCACTTAAATTTAAGTCCGCTTTGGAAGGACGCTTAAACCAAGTTATTTAGGTTGGTAATGCCTTACCAATTACATCAAATGTAACTCTTAGATCATTTATGGGAATCAATCATCATATATAGGCATGTTTAATCCCATCGAATGCCTTGAGATCCAAAACCATTTTGATAATCTCATTTAAGTCAAAACAATAATGAACCTTTATGAGTAGCACTATTACCCATAATTGTCCAATTAAGATAACTCAAGAGCATACACTTTGGTGGAACATGCAGTTGAGCGATCAAGGTTGTGACAAGTGTTCTTTTATTTATTGTATTACGACTTAAGATTTAGGACTTGTGATTAATTGTTTTATATGTATATGGGGAAATTTGCATCTCATACAAATGTATAGACACATATGTATAGGAACATGCATGCTATGATATAATTATAAGAAGCATAAAGATAAATGTGACATGATATGGCTCACCCAACCTATATCCTCCCAAGCCCATGAGAAGACTTCTAAGAAACAAATGAAGATAATTGATAACCCTTGTAAAATCTAGAGCCATGTCGAGTCATCATACCCAATCATATTTGCAAGAAACATGTTGAAAAGAAACTCATACAATATGAAAAGTAAATGAGAGATGATAACTCATACACTATGAGATATGATTTCCCATATAATATAAAAGTAGCAACATGATGAATGATATCTCATACACATAAAAGTAACAATATGAGAGATGATAACTTATACACTATGAGATATGATTTCCCATATAATATAAAAGTATCAAGATGATGGATGATATCTCATACACATATAAAAGTAACATGAGAGATGATAACTCATACATTATGAGGGATAATAACCCATATAACATGAAATGTAACAATATGAGAGATGATAACTCATACACCATAAGAGATGATCTCCCATACAATATAAAAGGTAGCAACATGAAGGATGATAATTCATACACATATAAACCACTACGAATAAGTAGTCACAGTGGTCCCGCTATATCATATGTATAATGAATCGGATCATATCCCTAAAAACCCGCATACATCACATGTATCATGAACAAGATTAATTCAAGATGGATCATATCCCTAAGAACCCATGCTTCAAGAAAGATTCAAGATTACAATTGGATCATACCCTTATTTCATCATATGTATAATGCATGCTTCAAGATAAATTAAAGAATGCAATCGAATCATACCCATATATCACCATATATATAACGCATGCTTCAAGAATGCATATACCATATATCATGCTTTAATTTAATAACTGATATATGAATTCAAGAACTCATCAAGAAAGTATACATCATATGTAACACAATTTAAAAGCATAGTAAACTTGGCTTTGATGCCACTGTTGGGATTGGAAGCTACAGCAGAAGACTAAACTTTTTCCCAATCCCTTCCAAGGTTCTGTTGAAGGCTTTTAAATCGTGTAGTCAAGAAGCATACCTTTCTTGGAGCATTTTCCTTTCCTCTCTTGCTCGGTTTCAAGAAGCCAACAGCTACAATAAGCTTCCTTTACCAATATCCACATGAATGGTGTTTCCAACACAAACGCGTGCTAGCGCCTCTAAGTCCGATAATTGGATCTCCTCTCTCTCTCTCGATTTCTCTCATAAGTTTCTGATTTTTGGTTTTTGATCATCATCTCGTAATGGAGAGCTCTGACCATCTATTTATAGACATTCAGAGCTTATCCTTTTGAATTTTGAAATCTATCTTTTATCTATTTCAAAATTCAAAACTTATCAGAAACTTTAAATCTGAGATATTAAATAAAGATGGTTTTATCTATTTCTGTCCAATAGATATAATTTAACCAATTTATTTAATTTGGATAAGGAATCAAACGAGGATAAGATTTAATTTATCTCCATAAATTAAATAAGATATAATATCAAGATTGAATATATCTTTATAAATTAAATCCAAGATCTTATCTCCATAAATTAAATTCACGATTTATTCTATCTTTATTATGTATATAACATAATTACATATCAATATATGTACACAAAACTATTATATATATAAAATGAATTTTAATATATGTACATATATATCCTCCCAAGAATATTCATTGAATCTTGATTCAATGAATCTGGACATTTCAGCTTGTGTTGGGCCATTTTTTGTGAGACTATGTAGATCCATATGAAGTTGGCAGTGGGTTAGTGACTATACTAGCCCACAAGTTGCAAGCTGCCTCTAGCAAGACATTACGACTACCCAATTCATATGAGGATTTGTAAACTGATACAAATTATCATACAACATCATGTCCTTTTTTACCACATGATATTCTGATCAAAGATGAGGCATGGAGATCGTCATCCTCATATTCCCAACCATTGCTTTCTCAATCTTTGAGTAGTCTAACTAGAGAGATGGAACTACCTTTTCATCACAGTATGGCCATACATTTCTCGTACGCACTTATCAAGGGGCCCAGCAATATCTCTCTATTAATGTGAGGGGCAAATTATATATTGACCATTCATATTCCTCTGCATGAAATCTACTAAGCTCGAACATAGCCTTTATTATCACTCGGTCAAAAGTGACTTTTGACCATGTCAAAGTTGAGCGACTCTCATGTAGGAATCCATAATGATCTCAAGTCAAAGGGCATAGTGACGTAGTCGTTTGTGAGACAAGCTCATGACATGAATCAATGGAGTGATCTCACAGCGGGTTAGTCCAATACCTTGTACTATTACAAGTGCCTATGACTTTGACTAGTATCTCCATACATTTTAAAGTCATAATGGCTTTATTTAATCTTTGCTGCCCAACAGATGATCAGTCATGGACATTTAGGATAATCACTATGATTTATCCAAGGACATATTATCACAACCAACATGCAAATATTATGATAACGAAATTGAATGATTCTTTAATTAAAATACTCATAACACAATGATTGGCCCTAGCGCACAATTTCCAACACAAAATTGACAAGTTCTATATCCTTGTAGACTTCATTGTCTTGGATTGTGACGAAGATAGGGATATACCACTCATTATGGGTAGACCTTTCCTTACTATATCTTGAACTCTCATTGATGTTGAAAAAGGAGAAATCAAGATGAGAGTGCACAATGAAGAGGTTGTTTTTAATAAGAATGAAGCATTGAAGTATCCTAGAGATACTACATATTGTTTTAGTGTTGATATTCTTGGTGAAACAATTCAAGAGACTTTAAAGTCATATGTCATAGAAGATTCGTTACAAGATGTGTTATTTGAGCTTGACAAATTTGAAGATATCAAATATAAAAACCATTCAATCGAGATACATAAAATACCCTTGGAGGATGACCATAAAAAGTTAGTTCAAAATTAGAGACGACTACATCTTATGATGAAAGAAGTAATCAAGTGGTTAGGTGATGGGATCAAGAAAGGGTTGGAAGAATTAAGGCTTTAGGCATATGACAATACAAGGTTCTATGGAAAAAGGAAAAAGAGACGACATGATAAACATATCCTTCATTGCACTTTTGAGCTAGGGCATTTGGTGCTTCTCTTCAACTTAAGACTTCACTTATTCCCTGGGAAGCTGATATAGAGATGGTCTATTCCATTCAAAGTGGCTTTTGTGTCATACAAAGGTGTTATTGAGATTAAAAATGAGATATCCAAAAATTGCTTTATGGTGAATGGGTAAAGATTAAAGCACTATTATGGTGGTAAAGTGGATCGACAAGAATCAATTTATACTTTGGTTAATGTTCCTTGAGTTGCTGAGATAGTCGGGCTAAAGAATTTAAACTAAACGCTCCTTGGGAGGCAACCCAAGGTTTGATCATTTATTTATTTTCTTTTGTAGAATGTTCTTTCTTTTTGGTTTTGTAAGACTCTTGCATACTTGGATGATGTGTCGCTTGGTCAACAATAATAAGCAGTACTTCAGAGTGCATCTCAAGAATAAACAGGGGAGTATTTTTCTTCTTTTCCTTGCTTAGTGCCTTTTGGTTATTAATCACATGTTGCTATTAAATAACTACTACTTATAAGTGGAAAATGCATGTGATGAATATTAGATTGTGTCTGCTTTTAAAGTAGTGCCACTTGTATGTTTTACTTCATTAGACTTATATAAATTTATCTTCTCTTTACACTTGAATATGGAAGAAAATGTCATAGTTTTAGTGATTATGCAAATGTAATGACGGTTTCTTTCTCCCTCACCTTCACTACTTTTCTTTGAGTGCTCACATTGAGGACAATGTGATATTTAAATTTGGGGGTGAGGTGATGACCACTAATTTTGCATGGCTTGTCCACAAGTTTTCTTTAAAAATATTTGAAAATTTTTATGTTTTTTTTTTTGGAAGCTTGAATTTACTTGTGAACATCATCAAGGTTAATTTGATTTGAGTTTGAAAGGGTGGAATTTGATTGGGACTCAATTCTATCTTCTTGGAATGTGAGTGAAGAGGCAAAGAATTAGGCTTAGGTAATTGACTTTAGGATATAAAAAATAAAACCGGTGAGGAAATTGAACCTAAATATTCATTTCTTTCAAGAGGGAGTACACTCATGTGGTTTTATCTCCATAACCTGTCTTGAATCTCTTTTGAAACTTAGAATGCTTTTTGCATGCACAAAGATGATTTAGGCATTCGGTTTCATACCCAGTTTGGCCAAATGTCTAACCTTATCATATGAATCCTTTGCATAACCCATTTGAGCCTAAAACTTTTTTTTCCTCGAAAAAAATTGCATCTAATAGCCCTTTGTTTGATTTGATGCAATATTTCCCTATTTATTTCCATATATCATTTACTTTAATAAGTGCTTGGTATTATAATTTAACAATAGAGTGAAGGAATTAGAAAGGAAAAAAAGGGAAACAAAGTGAAAACAAACAAAAGAAAAAAAAAAAAGAAAAAAGAAAAAAAAACAAGAAGTGTCGTACATGCTTGAATGAATGTATGCAAACAAATAGAGAAGCATGGAAATAAATAAAGAAAGAAATACATAGAGAAAAAAAAAGAAGGAAAAAGGAAGGGGAAAAATAGCGAAAAGGAAGTAATAAGCATTTGTTCCCAATAAGTGTGATATTCCTTCATTCTTCTTAAAATACTTGACACTGATTAAAGTATGCCTTTGTCATCTATTTTTTTTTCGTTATCCTACCTTATGCATTACAACCTTAAGAAAGTCCTTTAGATTTGTGTATGCAATGAGACAATATAGTGGAGATTGAGATGATAAACAAAACTATGGTAGATGAACTGCTCTGAGTGGAAATGAGCAAAACACAAGCCCCAAGGATAGTGAGAGAAGAGTGCAAACACTTGACCAGCGAGGATGTCCTATGGTTATCTATCTTTGCCTAAGGATTTGACTTGTAGCTACCATTTTTGGAAGGTAAAAAAGATTTCTATGAAAATGAAATTCTTGAAAGTTCGAATTACTTCATACTTTGTGATTAGGGCAAAGCAACTGGCAAGATGGGCTGGCCCGATGGCCAACCTATAGCCCGATCATTTAATTTTAAATGTGTTTGAGCCCACCCGAACCGTGGTCTTTGCTTGTGGCCTGTCCTGTTTATCCCACCACCCTGCCTATTTGAGCTCGCTTGTTATGGGCTACTTTTCAGGAGAGCCCAAATGGGGAAATATCGTACCGGTCCCAGGTGGGTTCACCGAGTTCTGGCTCATTTGCTTAGCCTTATTTGTGATGTTTGCTTTAAAATCTTTCTTCCATAGTCTTCTTTGGTTATTGTACATTTAAAATCTTGAGGACAAGATTTGATGCAAGTGTGGGGTGATAACTCTTCAATTTTTAGTATATTTGAGATGTATTATTGATATATTTGGAAAGTTATCAATATAATTTTAAAATATTTTGAGTTTAAAATAACAAATCTATCAAACGGTGCATCATCTTTGTTAGGATAGGATTTGACCAAGAGGGGGGTGAATTGGTCTAATTAAAATTTTCGCAAACGTTGAACATAAAACAGAGTATGAAAGAAAGTGAACAAAGAGATTTATCCTGGTTCGATCCACTTGACCTATGTCCAGTCCTCAGAATCCTCTGAGCTTTTCAAATCCACCAATATCAAAAGATTACAACAACACAGAAGAAGGACCCTCCCCCTTCCTAACTCAATTCAACCCATTGACACTTTTGCTTGTGTCTTTTCCCACTTAGGATTCTCCAATCTTGAGTTACTATCACAGAATCAATAAATGAACAAGTATATTCTCCTTTCTGAATTTAATGATAAATACTGAAGCTCTTAAATATGAGAGAATGAAAGCAGAGGAGGTAGATGAAGAGTAATAAATTTGCTTTCTTGTCGTTGCGTTCTCTGTTCTCTGGAACTTGAATGCTTCGCCTGTTATAGTTGGGAAGTATTAATTATCCGTTAGAAACATTTAAGTTTCTGTTACACTCATCCTCATCGTTCACCTTCCCACAATAAATGCTTATGATAGCAGGTAGGGTGGTTTTTGTGTTTTTGTCCGTTGAATTCCTTTCCGGTGAAGCAATCAGAATTTCATTCTCTATTAATCATTAAAGTAAATGAGCATTAATGATGGTAGATGAGACTCAAATAAATGTTGCATGAATAAGGAAAGATTTGGGAATAAAGAAAAACGTCTGACATTCTGTGTTACTGTCAGAAAAAATCAAACTCGAGTTTTACTTGCTGAGAACTAGAGTTATTGAAGAAATAACAAAGCAGAATTCAGAGAACTTTTGTTATAACTTGAGTTTTAATAAGAGTTTTGATAAAACTTGAGTTATAGAACTTAAAACTCGGGTTTTCACAGGTTTTCATAAGCCAAGACATTTTAAGTTCTTCGAGACTCAAGTTTCATACTTTAAAACTTCAAGTTTCAAATATTTGAAATCATAACTTTCATTGTAACTCGAGTTTCCTTGGAAGTTTTGAGTTTAGAAGAAGTTTTCATCTCGAAACTCGAGTTTCATTTCTTAAAACTCGGGTTGTACTAAAACTTTTATCGTAACCTCAAGTTTTGGAAAGAAGTTTTGTAATTCAAGAATTTTTCAGAGCTCGAAACTCGAGTTCTGTTTTCCCAAAACACGAGTTGTATCAAAACTTTTGTTGAAACTTTAAGTTGTGAAAGAAGATTTGATACTCTCTCTTCGAAACTCGAGTTTTGCTTCTCATAACTCGAGTTCTATCAAAACTTTTGTTCAAACTTCAAGTTTTGAAAAGAGGTTTCGTGATTCAAAGACTTTTCAAAGCCCGAAACTCGAGTTCCACAAAACATAACTCGGGTTTCACCAAAACTTCCATTAAAACTTAAGTTCTCTTTGAGAGTTCTGATTTTCTAAAACAGTTTTGGAACTCGAAACTCGAGTTCTGCAACACACAACTCGAGTTGTGACAAAACTTTTGTTCAAACTTGAGTTCTACTGAGAGTTTTGTATTTCTAAAACTTGTTTCAAAACTCGATACTTGAGTTTTGACTTTCAGAACTCGAGTTTTGACAACACTTCTATTAAAACTTGAGTTCTCTCTTGAAAGTTTTGGGTTTTGAAAGCATTTTTAAACAATGTAACTCGAGTTCTGAAGCTTAAAACTCGAGTTCTCCCAATACTTTCATTAAAACTCGAAATTACTTAAACTTTTCTGAAAACAATGAATTTTAATCATAAGTTCAAAAACATATTTGTCATCATCAAAACATTATCTCAACAATCTTAGGAATTCATTAAATCATAGTTGATAATAATAATAATAATTTAAAGTTTGTAAAAAATTTTATTTTTGTTTTATTCTGTTTACTTTTATTTTTTTTATTTTGTTATTTTTAAGGAATTAATGGAATGAGAAGATCTTGGCAAATCAAAAGATAAAGAAAGATTAAAAGAAAAAGAAAGAAAGAAAAAAGAATGAGCAGTGGGGGTTTTGGCATGAGGAGCAAACACTTTATATATATATAAGGAAGTCAAACTCAAAAGACTCACACATACATAGAGATAACATCCATTGAATACATACGTTTAGAGCACGCATTGACACACATCGAAGGCAACATTCAGAGGGGGAGAGAGAGGGCTCAAAGGAGCCTACGCAAGGAACAAGGACATAATCCATCAGTGTCTTCATCTTTCTCCTTCTTTCTTTATTTTCTTGTTGTTCTTTGTGCTTTTCTTGAATCTTATTATGGATTTGATTAAACCCATGTGTGGCTAATTTTCTTCAGATCTAGAGTAGCTACGAACTGATTTAAGAATTTAAGCATGTTTGAACCATTTATTTATGTTTAATTTTAATTGTATTTATTCAATTTAAATTTTATTGTCTGCTTAATGTCTGATCAACTATAAGTATGAATGCGGGGAATTTAGATTAACCTTGGAAGTGGGATCTAAATTGAACTTTTAAACTGAGTAGTGCCATATTAGAATTTATTCTAATTGACCCTTAGGATAGGAATATACCTACGGGACTCATATAATCATATTAAAGTGAAATTGTTCTAATTAATACCTCTTGAATAACTATGTAAGGAATAATATTTTTATTTGAGAGAGTGTTGTAGATGATCAGGAGACACTACATCTATTTATATTCTAGATTAACAAGTTAAAATTTAAATATATTTATTTAGATAAAAATATGCTCTAAAACTTGAAGAAGGAATTAACTACTCTAGGTTGCTTATGTCAATTAATATTTTCTAACTTATTAGAATTAATATTTTAGTTCATTTGAATTTATATTTTCATTATTTGTATTTTGATTTGCTCAACTTAAATAAAATTTATATTTCTAGTGCCTATTTACTTATTAAATTGAGTCTCTGTGGGATCAACCTTAATTTACCATATATTATTTTCATAACCTGTACACTTGCGGTTCATAATTAAATTTTGGTAGCATCAGTATTCATATTTCCTCTCTTCATATATTGAATGGGTAGATGCAATGACTTTGGAATGTTTTGACAAAAGGAAAAAAGAGGTAAACTGAAGGGTTATATTTAGTGGAATGACTAATCCCTTATAATGTAATGAATCAAGATTCGTGTTTCCACGGAAAAAGATGCCCAAATTTAGGACCCCACAGTAAAATGATACATATCCATAGAAGAAAAAGATACGAAGTTGGACACTAAAAAGAAAACGATATTGATGTGGTCGTCTATAATAATGCTATAATAATGCTGCATGCAATTAAGGAAAAAAAATAGTTTTAAATTGGTAAATGACAAAGCGGTCCACCCAAGACTTTTCAATCATCCATTGACGTACGCTAAGAAAACGTTTCCGGGCCACCTGTTGGACCATGACACATTGATCTATCTACGTCGATTTACTAGTTTTCTTCTTCACCGGTAATTTCCTCATTTAGAGTCCCACCAAGGTCTGTCTTCTCTGTTTTGTTCAGCATCTCTATCAAAAACTCAAGGCCCAGCATCACATCACCTATGGATGGCCTTTCATTCATATTATTGGCTAAGCACTTCAATGCAATCTCCGTATATTTGTTTAAGCACTCGGTTGATATGCTCTCGCTGATAAAGCTAGCAAGTGATGCCTCATATATTCCCCCATTAATTGGAGAGGTTGCTAAAGATCAGAGAATCAAAAGATAGAGAGACTCAGACTAGTGAAGAAAATGAGGATAATGAAGAAAAGTATTATCGTTATCCTCCTGATGATGATGGTGATGATTCCTGTTACTGCAGATTCACAACAGAACAACGTCAATATTACCGGTGGATTGCATCATCATTATAACGATGATATGGCTGATGATCGGTTCATGGTTCCTCGCTTTGCCATAATGCTTGGACAAGTTCAATACGTCTCTCAAGGTTACGACACAGCGGGCAAACCAGTAGTCTCATGTCCAGTAAGTTCAAACGGAAAATATACTTCCTGCCTTGGTGCACCCAACAATCGTTCAAGGAGCCCAAACTGTGGACCCAGAAATAGAGAGTGCCATTAATTGAAAACATTGATGGGGAGTATAATTTCTAACATGTCTCAGGTTTTATTCCTTTTATTTTGAAACTGCGGCTTCTTTTAGTCTTGTGGACTCTGATTCACTCGTTGGTTCAAAGCATAGAAAATTAGAAGTGCTACCTGTTCATTTCGTCCTTCATTATTTCCAAGAATAGTTTGATATCAAACGCAGCCATACGACAGTTTGAACCCATTTGTATGCTTAATATTTGCATTAATTTATGTTGAATTAGCTATAGCTTGCTGTGACGATTATTTATGATAATGCATGAACAACCCTAACATTAATTAAATGATACAGCGTGAACTAATTGGTTCGAAGGATACAGACATGGCCGTCCAAGTTTTCCACCTGAAATCGTGATTTGTTTTTGTGAAACTATTTTTACGTGGAAGAATGATCTGAGGAGAGTGGTATTTTTTGTATGTTGTTTTGCTTCGCCGGAAAATGTGGAGAATACCTGAAGTTTTCCACCTGACATCCTGATTTGTTTCTGTAAAACCATTATTTTATGTTCCTTCCAAACGGGCCCTTAACCAACAAAAGTAAAGTTTAGGTTCTTCGACATGATGTTGGTGGCAGCATTGTACCTCTTTCATCTTTTGTTTTTCACAGCTGGCACCACGTGATCTCAGTTTTTGTTTTGAAGAAAAATGCAATATAATAGTCTACGGTGGTCCTATCTGTCTATCGTTATCCTATGAAATAAAGTATCATATATAAATATAGAATATGTCATATAAAAAGGAGGAAGCACCCAAAGGCTTCCTCATTTATTACTTATTATAATATTATATGTATATACATCACTGTTGTTGTTGGGCACAGAATATTTTAAATATTAATTTTTAAAAATATTTCTATGATTAAATTATGAATATTTTTACCCATTTAATTAAATTATATTATTTAGATTATTACTGGTTTGGCTCTTGGTTGACTTTGAGTTGATCTATTAACCCTTAAACCACTTCTGTAACTAGTTTAGTATCGGATCCGGTTGTTTGAACTTTTGTTTTGCTCAAAAACCAAACAGCATTGATTACACTAAATTATTTATTAAAAAGTTAAGATACAAATTGGTTAAAAAAGTTCTCTCAGAAGTAATGTAATGTTAAAAGTTTTTAGAAGCATTGTTAACCTTAAAATTTTGAAATGTAGCAAAATTGCTCTTTAATTTTAAAAATATAAATGGTCAATATCAAATATTTAATAGTTAACGTTAGTTTTTTAGATATAAAAGGTTCCATTTTGAAACACTCACTACAAAAGAAAATACTTTTAACGACAATTTTCAGCGATAACAAAAAAAGTCGCCGTGGCGACAAAAGATTCCTTTTAGTGGCGACTATTTCATGGCCGCTAAAAGGGCCCTTCAGCGACAACAATTTCTTGTCACCACTGAAGGGTATACTTTTAGTTGTGACTTTTATAAATCGTTGCTAAAAATAAAAATTATTTAAATTTAAAGTTATTTAAAATTATTATCTTTAGCGGTGACTTTTTCTGTCACCGCTGAAGATAAAATTTTTTTCTAAATTATTTAAAATTTAATTTTTAAAATTTTTTAAAAAATGTATTATCTTCAGTGGTGACTTTTTTGTCGCCTCTGAAGGTCAAATTTTTTTTTCTAAATTTAAAATTATTTAAAATTTAATTATTTAACTTTTTTTAAAAAAAAATTATTACCTTCAGCAGTGATTTTTTCTGTCGCCGTTAAAGATAAGAATTTTTTTAAAAAAATTTATTACCTTCAGCGGTGACTTTTTATATCATCGTTGAAAGTAATAAATTTTTTTTAAAATTTAAAGTTATTTAAAATTTAATTTTTTATATTTTTAAAAAATTTTATTACCTTCAGCGGTGACTTTTTTATCACCTTTAAAGGTAAGAATATTTTTTCTAAATTTAAAATTATTTAAAATTTAATTATTTAATTTTTTTAAAAAAAATACATTACCTTCAGCTGTGGCTTTTTCCATCACCGCTAAAGGTAAGAATTTTTTAAAATTTAAAATTATTTAAAATTAATTATTTATATTTTAAAAAATTATTACCTTCAGCAGCGGCAAAAAAAGTCGCTGCTGAAGGATAGAAATTTATTTTAAATTAATTATTTAATTTTTTACCTAAAATAATATTTTGAAAAAAATATAAAGTATGAAATTAATAATTATATAATTTTGTAAAAATATTAGTATATTAAAATAATATATTATTCAGTCAATAATATACTATATATAAAATTAAAATATAAAAATAATAATCTCATTCATTAAAATTATTATCCAATTTATTTTTAGTTTTTAATAATATTATATATTGTATATATAGATATATATATACAAATAATATATATACCTAAATACGTATGTGTGTGTATATATAAATATCTATAATTTATTGTATAGTAAAATATTATATATATATATATATATTAAAATATATGTTTAAAGTATGTAAAGTCATTGCAGGTCAACTGGAAAAGGCTTACGCACGCGGCCAAAGGGTTGGAGATTTGATTCCTAAAGGAGCCAAGACTTTAGATTTATCAGCTGGCGACACATGGTATTGTAAGGTGGCATATATGTGACGATACATGGGGTGCAAGAAATAGTGGTGATGTAACAGTCGTCGATGATAAGGCACCGGTCGGCGATGATGTGGCAATCGCTGAAATAAATTGTTATATTTTAATATTTTAAAATTATTATTTTTTTAATAATTTTGAAAATACTTTCAACGGCGACAATAAAAATCACCGTCGAAGGACATCTTCAGTGGCGATTTTATTGTCACCGTTAAAGGGTATTTTCAACGGTGACAACAGTCGCGGCCGAAGAGTATTTTTAGCGGCAACCTTTTTTGTCGCCGCCAAAACCTTTAGTGACAGTACTTTCAACGACAATTTTTTTGTCGGTGCTAAAAATCAATTTTTTTATAGTGACTTAGGCAACATTTCTACTAAAAAATTTTGAGTGCTAAGCGAAAATTTTTAATATAAATTTACACTATAATCCTTGATTAAAACATTGCCATTCTCCGTATGTTAAAATCGATATATATATAATATACCATCCTAATCAACGATACCATATGTAAGGTTGACTTTAGAATTGCAGAGATTGTAACAGATTTATTGATATGTAACGTGCTTATTTGAAAAATATTAATTAGATGAAGGGGCATATTTTTACAACTAAAAGTCTTAATTAATCATCATCCATCTAATTAATCACTGCCTCATCAATAAATACAAAATTAATGCATGTCTCAACCGAAAAGTCGGGATACAGTGTCATCACTCATCATATCTTTCCTTGTTGATAGAGAGAGAGAGAGAGAGAGAGAGAGAGAGAGAGAGGCTCAGCACGAGGATAGACGATGAAGAAAAACCATCGTCATCTTCGTCTTCAAAATCATGATCCTTATAATATCAAAAAAAAAAAAAAATCATGATCCTTACAGCAGACTCGGGCAAGGAACTCATCCTCAAAATATATAATAATTTATAAGTTTTTTTCCTAATTTTTTGTACCTTTGCATAATTTTAAAAATTATGTATCCATTTATTCCTTTAGATTTCTACTCGAAAAGAGGTTTTTTAAAACTAATAAATAATTACTTTTTGAGGCATTTTTCTCAAATAAATATTACTGGCCTTAAAAATACCTGAGAGCCTCTTTCCATTTTTCAGGATTTTCTTGAATTTCGGGAATTTTTTTTATGTCTAAATTTTTACATGATATTTTCTATTATTTACACTTTTACCCTAAACTTTTCATAATTACATTGTTGGCCTGACTAACTCTTCCCTCACTTTGACTTGGACTCTAAATTTCTTGCTTTACTTTTTTTTTTTTTGAGCAAAACGCAAAATGATATTAAAGTACTAAGGGTTTAAGGCAATTCCATCATCCTTAAATATTATTCAAATACACCAATCAGCCTAAAGTATTTTATGGTGCATAATCCAATGCCTTAAAAAAAATTTCTGCACCATAATTATTTTTTTTGTGGGTCTAGAATAAAATGATTTTTTTTTCGGATTACAAGAATAAAATGTTTTTATTGTATCAAATTCCAAAGTATAAAAAATACTTCAGAAAGTTGGCCGGATTTAAAAAATACTTCAAAATGTTTGATACACCACAAAATACTTTAGGGTGCTTAATGCACCTTATATACCAAGAAATAATAACAGCTATAAAATTCCAATAAATTGAACGAAAATGAAAAAAACATCTATACCTGTTAAAATAACTAACATCTTCTACCCCCTACATGAGAAAGAAACTAATATTTTCATGGATAACATTGGGGACATTCACGTGAATAGTAGACATTGAATGCCAGAGTAGCACATTAATTATGCATGCAAACGGCTGGGAATGAAATTATGCCTAAGAGAATCAACTTTTTCCCAATATTGCATTGGACAATGATTATGACAAACAAAAGCATGACAAAAGTCAAATCTACCCTGTAGTTTCTTGTATATTACTAATAACCACTCATATCCATCGCTGGAATGTTGGATGCTTGAAGAGGAGGGTTGCAAGGATGAAGAGAGATTCGAGTTAGCAAAGGACAAAGAGGAGAGAAGGCAATTGCTCCAAAAATTTGATGAATAACCAATTGGGGTGATGCGACCTTTCCTTCATTAAGTACTAAGTTCCTCTTGCGCCACAATGTATTAAGTAGGACAATATATAATACCTTCAGTCATATACATCTAACTGATCACAAGAGCAAAGATGAAGCGGGGGGAAAAATCTTTCAGCCATCGAAGGAGTTAGTGGCCTAATTGAAAAGAAACCAGAACGATATAGCTTTAGAATATGGACACTTAAACAGCAAATGATCCAGAGTTTCATCAATTGAACATCCAAAAAGAAAATGACTCGAAGATCAGGTGATAATCACGAAGTATGACAACAGTATACAACAGGTAATGCTCCATGCAATAATTTCCATGTCAATAGCAAGCATCTGTGAGGTAAGGATAAAAACCAGAGGAACATCACTAGGCACTAGCCACCACAATCGAACTACCCATCACAGAAAAGCCATCAAAATACTTAAGAAGAAAACGCCATTGAACTATCCAGCCAACACAAATCCAGATCTTTTTTATTCAGATCCATGGCCTTCCTTACTTCTTCCGTCGAAGATCCCACATCCATGCCGAAGACGGTGACATTGAAAGAGTACGCGAATTCAACTGGAGGCCGTGAAGATCTGGGTGGAGAGCTTATCAGTGAAGGGCGGTAGAGTGCTGAACAGAGAGCTCGTCGTTGAAGGACGACAGATGATAGACATCATGAAGTGGAGGATGCATGTTGGAAGAAGAGCTCGAGGTAGAGGGCTGCGGTCAGCGAAGATAGATTTCAGAGACCGATGGTGACTGACCCTGGAGATCAACGTGGTCACTAGTGCTCATCACTCACAGCAGCCCCTCAAAAGGTAAAAATAATGGATGTTACAATCAATATATTTTAGGGGAAACTGATAAAAAAAAACCCTATTTAAAAAAATTATTAGTGAGAAGAACATAAATTGGTAAAATTAACTTGTAGAGTATCAACACTTTCTATATATAAAAATATATCAGATCTTTTCAAGCAATAAAATTTTTAATTAAGGATTTTTGGTCCATTTTCTCTACATTTTACTTCTGTTTTCCTTTTCTATCTTAGTCATCACGGACCTTCTTTTACAATTGTGTCTCAATCCCTATCTTCAATGAAGTTTTTTTTTCTTTTGATGGGTGTTCTTATGTCTTAAGGGACCGCCCACTACACTTGCATTGTCATAATGCCATTCAACAAAAATCAGTGCAAAGTCAACAGTGTCCTTTATTCAATTATTAAAGCCTATGAATGTAGTAGCTGCCATGCTCTGCGACAAAGAAATGAGGCAAAAAAATCAAATCCTCGCCCTCGTGATGATATTTCTCACTCAGAAGCCGGACATCGTCACCGATATTTGACAATTCTATGGAGGAGAATCATTTGAGAGCCAGGAAGGGGTTAATGATGAGGCTAACGTAACTGTAGCATTTAGTACTTACCTGAAAACGTGACAGTGAATTGGATGCTCACAGTGCCCCCGAACCGGATCACACACAATGGATTCGGTTGATTTTTCACAGCAACAACACTGGAGATGGAGAAAGCAAAGAGAGGGAATGTTTTTTTTGTTTTCTTTTTGTCTGGTGAGCAGCCTTCTTTTATCACTGCTTTTCCTCTATTTATTTTAAAAACAGAAGAGGCAGTTCTTCCTCAATTTGAAAATGCACGTTCAATAACTTCCTAAAACTGTTCCCTCCCTTTTTTGTGCAATATATAATTATAATGGGAATTTAACCCTTTGCCACCACACTTTCTTGTGTATTTCATTTTCTACCCACATCAATGGGTTGGGCCTAATCCACCAAGGGTGGACTGGCCCAATTTTCCAACATCTCCCACTCACACTTGGTGGGTTAGGCCTTGTAAACCTTGACACTTTCTCTTTATCTCTTCATACTAAGTGTGCTGCCGTGACCGCTTAGGCATAACGTCACTTAGGCGCTTGTACTAGAAATCCCCTTTATCAGGACCAGCACAAGGCAACCTTATTTT